>JAJEJO010051332.1:250576-261064 GCA_020662805.1 Glaucomys volans
GCTACACACACTTCAGACAGAGCACTAATCTCCAGAATCTACCAAGTACTCAAAAATCTTTACACCACGAACACCAATAACCCAATCAATAAATGGGCCAAGGAAATGAACAGACACTTTACAGAGGAAGATCTACAAGCAATCAACAGATTTATGAAAAAATGTTGAACATCCCTCATTATAAGAGTAATGCAAATCAAAAACACCTTAAGATTTCATCTTACCCCAATTAGAATGTCTTTTATTAAGAACACAGGCAACAACAGGTGTTGGCGAGGATGTGGGGAAAAGGGTACACTCATACATTGCTGGTGGGAGTGCAAGTTGGTGCAGCCACTCTGGAAAGCAGTGTGGAGATTCCTTAGAAAACTTGGAATGGATCCACCATTTGACCCAGCTATCCCACTCCTTGGCCTATAACCAATGGACTTAAAATCAGATTACTACAGTGATGCAGCCACATCAATGTTCATAGCTGCTCAATTCACAATAGCTAGATTATGGAATCAACCTAGATGCCCTTCAGTAGATGAATGGATAAAGAAACCGTGGTATATATAAACAATGGAATATTACTCAGTCATAAAGAAGAATAAAATTATGGCATTTGTAGGTAAATGGATGATGTTGGAGACTGTTAGGCTAAGTGAGATCAGTCAATCCCAAAAATCAAAAGGCTGAATGGTCTCTCTGATAAATGAATGATGATGCATAATGTGGGGGGGAAGGGTGGCAAGAATGGAGGAAGGATAGATAGCATAGAGGGAAGGGAGGGGTGGGGGCAGAGTGGGGGGTAAAAATAAAAACAGAATGTGTGATAGATACCTTTGCCCTGTGTACATGTATGAACGCACAGATGGTGTGACTCTACTTTGTGTACAACCAGTGAAACAATAGCTGTACTCCATTTGTGTTCAATGAATCAATAATTAAATAAAAATTAAAAAAAGATCTAATTATCATATCGCTTGAGCTGAAAAAGGTATGAAAGAAGAAAAATGGATTTTAAAAGTACTCAAGTATTTGGACTGAAACGTTCCCAAATTTTTCAAAAATAAATAAATAAACAAATAAATCTAAAAAAAACATAATGGGCATCAGAGCTGACAGGAATTGCTTATGGATCTGATATGAGGGAAGAAAGGAAAAGAGTAATTATGGATGATGTGAAACTACTTAACCTTAGTGATCAGGTGATTGCTATGGCCTCTTACTTAGATTGAGGGGGAGAACAGTGTAGGAGCAGGTTAAGGAGCAGTAGGGAGTCAAGAATTGTGTTTTGAATATTTTGTATCTGAAGTGCCCATAAGTCATCCATGGGGGATAGTTCAGCAGGGAGTCTGAGATGACAACAGGGGAGAGATATCAATCCTACAGATGGAAACTAGAAATCATCCTCAGCATTTAAATGATATTTAAAACCAAAAAACTTAATGAAATCACAGAGGAAAATAACACAGAGAAGGAAAAGCAGCAGAGGAGACTGAGATTGAATGCCTAGTGTAGCAAAGGGGAGTTTGGTATCCTGCAAACCAAGTTCAGTGTTTTAAGGAGTAGGAAGGATTCAACTGTATGTTATGCTGCTCATAAGCTGGGTATGATGAGAAGAATAGAGTGGCTATTTGATTTGATCACATGGAGATTATTAGTAACCTTGGCAAACATGGTCTCAGTGAAATAGTGGGGTGTGGGGCAGAGGTCCATATAGAATGTTTGGAGTCTCCATACTAGCAATTATTGCACTGAATGGCATTCATTTGTTTATATAAATAAATATATATATATATTCATATACACATATATATGTAAGGAAATATGTAAATCCCATAACCTCTTTGGGACCAAGGAATACATACCAGGCACCTAGCATAGTTCCTGGCTCATAGTAGGTTTTCCCAATCCATGTTAGTCATATATGAATTTTAAAACCTAAGAACATTTAGAAAGCATCTTATTTATGTATTTCCACATATTGGGGCACAGATTTAAGAACACTGTGGATCCTGTATTGACCTTATAAAGGATCATGGTCACTTCTTTTACAAACTTACCCCTGTCTTATCAAACTGAAGAAGGAGGTTCTCCTAGATGCTTTTAAACCTAGAATCCAGGAAAGGCCTACATTTGTATGACTAAAGATGGCCATGCCCCCACTTTTGCCCCTCAATAACTTGTTTGTGTCTAATCACCATTTAGAAGCTAAGGGTGAACCTGAGTACTGACCTTCACTTTCATCCTGGGAAGAAGTATAGAAAACCATTCTTTCTCGCAGTAATCGTTTTGAAATTGTGATTGGTTTATGCCTTCTTGCTGTCACTCGAGGTGGAGGCACTGGGGGTGCAGTGTTCTCCTCAGGTGGACCTAAATAGATCTGTGTAGGGATAAAAAAGAAATCCAGGAAACAATTACATCAAGTTTTTATGTCTCTAATTCTGCTCACCACTTGATCTGCCAACATTACACCTAGGGGTCTACTACAGGAATGCTAATGTGATTAAAGGAAATATGGGGATTTTCTGAACCACTCTACTAGCAAGTGTTTAGATATCTCCACTTATGTTCATAAAACAAAATCCAACACTCCCTCATAGTGGAAGAAAGAATGCAGACAAAAGACTGGAACATCAGTTCTGGTTTTCCACTTTCTGCCTGGGAGATTTAGGCAAGTCATTTCTCTTCTCTGAGCCTTTGTATTCTCTTCTGTAACACAGGGTCAATACCACCTACCTCACAGGGTATGATAAAAATCAAATGAAAAAAGTTGTTAAGATGCTTTTTAAGAGAGTTTTAAATATGGCAGAACAGACCAAGGCAGGGGATCCTGATCTTCCCACAATGCAGAAAGGAGGCAGTGAAGGAACTGTTGGTCTGAGAGGTGGGTAACAAAATAAATGTCCTAAAACTCAACATTACAATGTCTAAGACCTTGAGAGACTTGAAGATTGGTTACTAGAGTAGAAAATAAGCACAGAGTTCTCTAACCCCAAACCTCGAACAGGGTGGGGGAAGTGGGGGGAACAACAGGCAGAGAAAGAGAGCAGAAAAATACAAAAGTTTACTCCCTTAACAACATTTGGAAAGAAAGGCAGCAAAAAAAGGCATGACAGGAAAAACATTGTCCTTGAAGCAGCTCAACCAGTATAAAACCAAATCGTGAACAGAAAGTCATGCCAAGATCCACAGCCATTTTGTGGAGCCCACAGCTGAACAGTCACCCCCATAAATCAATGCAGCATCTCTCCACTTTCAGAGAGAAGCAAGTTAAACTAAAAGGAGCATCCCTCCAGTTGTTCTCTTAAGAATCCATCTAGAAAGAACTTGCAGAGGGATCACTAATAATGAAAAGTTGCTGAAACCCCTCCTACTGACCATGAAAAGTGGAGCAGGGTGAAGCAACCAACCCAGGAAGTGCTTGCCAAAATCAGCACTCTGTACAGCTGTCATGGAAGGCTGGGAAGAAATAGAGCAGACACCTGCAATTCACAGCAGCAGAACTGAGAGCTCAGATCCAAACAACAAGGCAGTTTTGGCAGCAATCAATGGAAAGGGGAAAGGGGAGTCATTAGAACTGCTGCTGCTGCCTGCTGTCCCTGGGATGAGACACAGAGGAAAGTTGCCTGAGGTTCTAAGAAGCCTAGAGGGATTGTCCCTGATTGCAGTCAGTCTGCATAAGGCCATCCTGGAAGGAAGCTTCCTGGATATCCAGGAGCACAGAGTGATGGTTCCCCAGTTCATGGCAGCAGCTGGTAGAAGGCTGGGATGAGAAGTTGGCTGAGTCCACAGGATGCTTAAAGGGAAGAGGCCTGGATTATTACCAAAGCCAGTAGGAGGTCAGTCAAGGCAAAAATTTGCCTGAGTCCAAGGCAACTGACCCTTGAGCACAACAACTGAGTGATAGGGCACTGTTTTAATACTGTCTCAACTCTGCCTCAGTAATAGTCAGCAGAGGGAATCCGTGCCCACCTTTCATAGCCTGGAGCAGTGGAAACTAGAACCCAGGGGAGCCAGCTGAGTCCCTTTACTCAGTAGTTAAGGACAATATCCCAGTGGGCTGTGTAGTCCAGGATCTGTACCACAAATCACCCACAGAGAATCCACAACCACAGGACCTGTGCTTGGAGACAGGCATTAGTCTTTACACCTTCACGAAAAGGATACTGTAGAGGGGAGTGGGCATATGGTGACCCATTTCAATAGCAGCAACATCCAAGAGCTCTGCATCCTGAACTCCTGCACACAACATCACACACTTCACATACTCCATGCAGTCAGCCACAGAACCCTAAGCTGACAAACCAAAACAAACCAGTGGGTGGTCCATGGCAACTAGAGGAGGGGCTCCTCTACCCAGGCACCTCTGAGGGATTGGAAAACAAATAATGATGGACATTTTCTATATGTTCCAAATCCTAATGCAATTCAAATCAAGATTCAACAAAAAATTTCTCCACCTTGGCATGGTTTACTATAAATAACTCAAGCATCAACTTTGATCATGCATATTACTGTTTATCGTGATGGTTAGTTGTTACCCTATAAGCCAATATTGTGCCTTTAACACATGTGAATGTATTTCTTCTAATGGTTTAAAACACTAATTAGAATCATTCTCCCTATCTTTGTCTTCATTGCCACAGTTTATACTTGATCCTCTTAATTACTATTCTCCCTCTCACACTGTCTACCAGTACCACAAATACCCCATCCACGTTTATTTCCTTTTTATGTTAGTGTGTATTATTCTTTTCTACCTTTTCTCTTTTTCTTTTTCTCCCTCTTTTCCCAATATTTCTTCTTTCCCTTTCAGCCCTTATATAATTTTATAGCAATTTCACTATATTTAATAACTAATTTTTGACCCATTCCAGAACTTTTCTACAAGTTTATATCTGGATTAGAGGAAATGGTGGAGTACAATATCAACATGTCTCTTATTTTTTATAAGGTTGAATAGAAAGTGGCTCGACTCTGATGTGATTACAGTAAATAGGGTTCTGTGGCTTCTCTCAAATTGGTGCTGATATTGGCATCAACAAAGGTCACACAGTGAGTTAAAATATTCACACCTGGATAAGCACCCAGCCCAGGGCTCTTGAGAGAAAGAAGCTCATGAAGTACACCCTTGCTTAAAAGAAGCAAAAGCCACCCCCAATAAATGGATAGACATACAAGTAATATTAAAAATTAAGGGAACAAACCACTCAAAACAGCTTCAACAACTGACTCCACTGGCATTACAGTGGAGGAAATTTCAGAGAAAGAATTTAGAAAGTTCGTAGTTAAAATGTTCAATGAACTAAAAAAATGTAAAAAGTAAAATTAGGAAGAAAATACAGGAGGTAAAAGATCATTTCAATAAAGAGATAAAGATCCTCAAAAAGGACCAAATGGAAATCCTGGGAATGAAAGATTCAATAAACCAAATAAAAAATTCAATGGAAAGCATCACCAATAGGTTAAACTACTTGGAAGAAAGATGTTCAGGCCTTGAAAACAAAGTATATAGTCTTGGAAATAATGTTGACCATAAAAAACATAAGTTTAAAAAAAACCAGAATACTCAAGAAATTTGGGAAAACCTAGAGACCAAATTTAAGAAGTGTTGAGGTAGATTAAGGCTCAAAAAAACAATCTAAAGTTATGTACAATCTTTTCAATGACATAATATTAGAAAAAGTTCCAAATTTTAGAAATGAGATGGAAATTCAAATACAGGATGCATTTAGAACTCCAAATAGACAGAATCATGATAGATCTGCTCCAAGACATATTATAATGAAAATGCCAAATATACAGAAAAAGATAGAATTTCAAAAACTGCAAGAGAAAAATGGCTGCTCACATTTAGAGGTAAACAAATTGGATTTCAACTGATTTCTCAACCCACACCCTAATTGCTAGATGGGCTTGGAATAATATTTTAAAAGCTCTGAAGAATAATAGATGCCAACCAAAATTACTACATCCAGCAAAATTCTCCTTCAGAATCAAAATGAAGCAATAACCCCCAATGATAAACAAAAACTAAAAGAATCCATAACCACAAAGCCTGTACTACAAAATACACACAATGGAATATATCACGAAGAAATGAAAAAACAAAAATGAAAACTAGCAAGGAATGAATTACAATAGAATAATAGTCAATTAAAGAATAATCACCTCTGTATTAAACATTAGAAATAAATAAAAATGGCAAGAAATAAAAATCATCTCTCTACAATAAAATTGAATGATCCAGTATTTAGAAGATCTATAAAACTCCACCAGAAGACTTCTGGAGCTGATAAACAAATTTAGTAAAGCAGTAGGATATGAGATCAACATACATAAATCAATTGCTTCCCTATATTCCAATGATGAATCTACTGAAAAAGAAATAAGGAAAACATATCACTTATAATAGCCTCATAAAATACTTGTGAATTAATCTAATGAATTATGTGAAGAACCTCCACAATGAAAAGTATAGAACACTGAAGTCAAAACTGAAGAAGACCTGAGAAGATGGAAAGATGCTCCATGTTCTTTGATAGGCAGAATTAATATTATTGAAATGGTCACACTACCAAAAGTGATAAACAGATTCAATGAAATTCACATCAGTATACCAATGAAATTCTTCACAGAACTAGAAAAGGCAGTTCTAAAATTCATTTCTAAGAATAAGAGACCTAGAATAAACAAAGCAATCAGGAGTGAGAAAAAAGGAAGCAGGAGGCATCATAATACCAGACCTCAAATTATACTGCCTATCTATAGTAACAAAAACAGCATTGTATTGGCACTGAAATAGACATGAAGACCAATGAAACAGAATAGAAGACACAGAGACAAACCCACATGAATACAGTTGTCTCATACTAGACAAGGTGCCAAAAATACACATTGGAGAAAAAAATTAAACACATAGTGCTGGAAAAACTGGAAATCCATATGTGGAAGAATGAAATTGACCCATTTATCACCCTGCATAACAGTCAATAAAAAGTGAATCAAAGACTAGAAATTAGACCAGAAACTCTGTAAATTCTAGAAGAAAATGTAGGCCCAACACTCCAGCATGTTGGCACAGAACTGATGTCCTTAATAAGACTCCTAAAGTTGAAGAAATAAAACCAAAAATCAGGAAGTAGGATGACCTCAAACTACAAGGCTTCTGAACATCAAAGGAAACAATTAGGCTCATGAAATGAGAGCCTACAGAATGGGAGATTTTTGCCACCTGCTCCTCAAGGCATTAATGTCCAGAATATACAATATTCTGCAAAATCCCAGTGAATAAATGGGCAAAAAAGTAAATAAAATAAAAAGACAGTTCTCAAAAGAAGAAATGGCCAAAAATCACATGAAAATGTTCAAGATGTCTAGAAATAGGGCAATCCAAATCAAAACTGCATTGATAATTCATTTCAATCCAGTTAGAATGGCAATTATCAAGAATACAAATAATAATAAGAGTTGGCAATGATGTGGGGAAAAGGTACACTCATACATTGTTGGTGTGACTGCAAATTAAAGCAACCATTCTGGAAAGCAGCATAGAGAGTCCTCAAAGAACTAGCAATGGAAACACCATATGACCCCGCTATCCTTCTCTTTGGTATATATCCAAGATCTAAGATCAGCATATAATACAGATATGGCTACATAAATATTTATAGCAGTACAATTCAAATAGTCAAGCTATGTAACCTTTAACATATGAATGGGTAAAGAAAATGCATTATATATACACAATGGAGTATTACTCAGCCATAAAGAAGAATGACTTTATGGTATTTGCTAGTAAATGGATAGAAATAGGGACTATCATTCTAAGTGAAATAAGGTCTAAGTGACAAAAAGTCAAAAGTTGAATGTTTTTTCTGATATGCAGAAGCTAGTCCAAATAAGGGTGAGAGAGTGGGAGAGAGGGAGTTGGTCAAAGTAGAAGATTGGTGAACCAGATGAAGGGGATTGAGGGGGCAGGAGGAGGGAACTGGATAGGGAAGAATAGTGGAATGTATCTGATCTAACTTTCCGATGTACATATGTGAATATACCACAGTGAACCTCACTAAGTATATCCACAAGATACTAACTAAAGAAATAAAAATAAAAAACCTATTAGTAAATAGCAGAAAGATCAGTAGAATACAGAGAAGGGAACAAAGGAAGGGAGGAGAAGAGGGAAAGGGGAAGTACTGGGGACTGAATTAGAGCAATTTTATTTCATGCTTTCATAATTATGTCAAAATGAATTCTAATGTTATGTATAACTAAAAAGATCCAATAAAAATCTATTGGAAAGAAGAGATAAAACTAATTATCTTGCCTATTTTTCATGGTCTGAACATATAACCAAACCAAACAGAATTGTTTGTTCAACTTGCCACTCTTGGAAGATAATTTCGAGACACTTGTCTATATATCGTACAGCTGCTGTGAAAAAGAGAAAATGAAAAACCTGACAAGAAAAGATCTTTCTATCAGCTGGGACTGGGATGTAGAAGAGGAGTAAACACACCCTCATGCACATGTATACATATGCTCTCATTATTTCTGAAAAGATACCAGACAATCTTGTTACATTGTTTGTCTCATGGCAGAAATAATGATTCGCTGGGGAAAATAGGGAGGAAAACTTATTTTTCCCTCCTATGTAATTTTGTTCTTTTAAAATTACATAGCACAGTGCATTGCCTGCCTATTCAAAAAATAAAAGTAACATAAAAGTAAAAAGTGGAAACAAAGTGTCTTGGATACTATACAGAGTGCTGAAGGAATGCAGAAGAGCTCTAATTAGAATTTTTATATCGGAGTTCATGTGAAGGTAAGGATTTTGCTCTCCCTGGGAGATTGACCTTTTGGCCTGCATGCCCCCACTTTGGGATGACACATATATATATGGGGAAGGAAGAAGGGGATCGCTGTCCAGCCAGTGAGAGTAACAGTATCAAGCCCAATAATTAGTGTGAAGAGAAATGTCAGAGCCCAACATCCTATTATTCAAAGGTCACCATAGAAATTACATGATTAGAAACACATAGTGAGCCTGTGTAAAAGCTGGACAATGGAAAGGAACAATGGTGGAAAGAAACAAGCTGGTTCCTTTATATGTCTTGTGGTTATAAGGAAGAGACAATATGACATAATAGCAAGATGAGTATTGAGACCATACCGTTCTAGGTCATACTCCTCTGCTATTAGTAATAATATTCTAAATAGCTATCACTTGTGAGCATCTGCTCAGGCACTATAATAGGTTTTATGAATATTCCTTGCTATTCCCCAACACACCATGGTTTTTGTACTGACTGTTTATTCAACCTGGAATGCACTTCTCCTACATATCCATAAAGTTTGCTCTTGTTCTCTCCATTCTCCAGGATTCTTATTAAATGTACCTTTCTCAATATAACCTTTCAGGCCTTGCATATCTAAATTTGACATGCCTACCTCTACCAAAAATCTTCCTATTTTTGTTCCTGTTTATATATCTTATTTTCTCCTAAGCATGTGTTATGAATTTCTCACATATATTTTACTCATTTATTTAGTCTGTTGGTCATCTCTTGATAACATTTTAAGCTTTATAAAAACATTTCTGCCTTAACACAGTGCTTCCTCTATCACCTAAAAGAGTGCTTGGAATTGCTGTGTCAAAAAACAAAGACTTTTATAATTGTGATATAAAAGGCCAAATTGCCCCCTGCAAAGATCATAAATAGCTTCATAAATCTTCTGGTTAAGAAAAGGCAACAGGGACTACTCTAGGACAACAAAACTAAATAAATAAGATATACACATGACTAACATAAAAAATGTTCAATATCATAAAGACATCAGAGAAATGCAAATTAAAATCACAGTGAGATACTACTACACACTTCTTAGAATGATGACAATTTTGCAAAAAATGCCTATATCACAGTGGAGAAGATAGGAAGCAATTTGAACTTTCATTGCTGGTGAGAATGTAAAATTGTACAGGGAAAGAGTAGATTTTAAAAAATGACCTAATGAAAAAGATAATTAAAAAATATGAATTCATAGATTAAAAACTCCTGAAGAAGAAATCTCCAGACTTAGATATTTTAGCTGGAGAATTCTACCAAACATATAAACAATTAACATGGATTTTGTAATTTCTTTCAGAAAATAAAATGATAAAATGATACAATTACTTAAGTAAATAACTTGACAATTGTTTTAAAAAATTAAACATATGAGTACTATGTAACCTGAAGAGAATACAGGACTATAGGCTTGTACATAAGTGTTCACTGCAGTTGTATTTATAATAACCCAAGATGGGAAACAACTCAAATGACCATCAACTCATGAATAGATAACAAAATTATGTTATATGTGATGGTGCACAACTCAGCAAAACAAAGGAACAAACTACCCTTTCATTCAACAACTTGAATTAACCTCAGATTATGCTGAATGAAAGAAGTCAAACCAAGAAAGTCTATAGTACATGATTTACATTTATACAAA
>JAJEJO010051332.1:261074-276416 GCA_020662805.1 Glaucomys volans
AAGAACAGGAGCGACTTCTAAGGCATAAGAAGAAACTTCAAAAAAAGGAGAAACTTTACAGGTGGGAGATGAAGAACTTCATTCTCTTAATTGCAGCAATCAATTTATATATATATACACATATATATGTATGTGTTTATATATATATTTGACATATATGTCAAAACATATAAAATTCAACATTTTAAATATGCAGTTGATTGATCTCCATCTACTTCCATACTTCTATGAAGCTTTTTAAGAAATGATTATAACAAATTATACACCTACCAATAATCTTAAAAGTGCCTGTTTCTTCGCAAATGTTTGCTTAGCAAGAATATCTATATATTAAGATCATAAAAGTATTTCCTGTGTTTTAAGTACTGTTTCTTACTTTCAGGTTTAGATATATATATGATGCTTGCTTGGAATTTATTTCTGTGTATGATGTGAGACAGAAATAATTCTAATTTTTTTAAATTAATAACCAATTTTTCATGTTAGGCTTCCAAATAAACTTAAAACTATCACAAATATGTCTTCCCAAACAAATAAGAAATACAAACTCTCATGGAAAATAATGGCAGCCATGACTTTTAAACATTACAATTTCTTTAATGTGAACTATGCCACTAAAATTTCTTAAGGTAAGCAATAAATTAGGAGAAAACATTTGCATAACATTTAACAGACAAGGAGTTAATATCAAATCGGTAAGAAACAGACTAAGAGCTAAAATAGAAAAGTGGACAAAGACATTAAAACAATCATACAGAAAAGAACAAAATCAGCTCATAAACATAAAAAGCAATTACACTAATAATCATAAAATTGCATATTAAAAGTACAATACATCACATTTTTCCTATTAGACTGGTATTTTTAAAAAATAATATAGTCCTGAACTGACAAAGGAGTAGGTGAAATAGTAACCTTTGTAAGTCTTGTTGGGTGGTGCTTTGTTCTTGATTTTATATTGAAATGAAATTAAATCATTATGTTGAAGAGACATCTAAGACCCCATGTTCACTGAAGCACTGTTTCTTCAGTGAGAAATAGAAATAATCTAAATGTGTATCAATGATAAATGAATAAAGAAAATGTTGTCTCTATACACATTGGAATACGGTTCATCAATAAAAAGAATGAAATCCTACTATTTACCTCAAAATGTATGGAGATGATGTTAAGCAAAGGAAGTCAGATGCAGATAGACCAGCACCACATGGTCTTACTCATATGCAGACTCTGAAAAAGTTGGTTTCATAGAAGTTGAGACTAGAATGGTGGTGAGCAGAAGCTGGGGAGAGTAGTGTGGAGGAAGGTATGGGGAAATATTGTCAATGGATAACTAGTTATAGTTAAATAAGAGTAAGACTTTCTAGTGTGCCATGTTGGAATAGTAGGGTGACTGCAAATTAATAATGATGTACTCTATTACAACAAAGTAAAAGAAGGTGTTTTCAAAGTTTTTACCATAAAGAAATAATAAATGTTTGAAGAGATAAATATGCTTACCCTAATTAAACCTCATGCAATATATACGTGTATCAAAATATTACATGATACAATGTTAATACGTACAATTTTATATTTTCATGTGCCAGTTAAAAATAAAAACATTAAAAGTGGTGATATAGATTAACATGAAGGATTAAGTAAATATTTTAAAGCAGCTTACAGAATAGCATGTATAGTACGATACCATTTTTCACAATACCTTTATGTATATGTGTGCATGTATTTGTCTGTTTTTGTATTTGTTTCCTTATGTATACATATGGTACTGCAGATTGAACATAGAGCTTTACCCATACTATGCAATGCTCTACTGCTGAGACACATCCCCAACCTTTTGTAAAAATTTCATTTTGAGAAAGGGTCTTGCTAATTTACTGAGGCTGGCTTGGAACTTTCGATTCTCCTGCCTCACCCTCTGGAGTTGTTATGATTACAGGTAAGCACCAACATACCTGATTGCATTTATTTTTTTATTGTTAAGAAATGATCGAAATTTTAGAAAATCCAACACACCTGCGTTCACATCTCAGTTCATTCACTTATAACCTGTGTCATCAATTTTCTAATCTGTCAAACAGTATTAATGCCTACGTTTATACACAATTTTTATGCTCAATTGACAAATATATGAACGAACTTATATAGCATTAAGGCTTTTTGCCTCTCTCCAGGACCTTTCCATTTGTTCCAGAATACAGCTTAAGTGAGGAAAATTTTGTCTCCCAGGCAGGAAACATTTTTTAAAAAATTCTGGTAGTTGTAGATGTACACAATTCCTTTATTTTATTTGTTTATTTATCTGTGGTGCTAAGGATCAAACCCAGTGCCTCATGCATGCTAGAAAAGTGCTCTACCACTGAGCTACAGCCCCATCCCTCGCAGGAAACATTTTGATACGTCTATGGAAAATTTTTCACAACTGTGTAAAGGCGAATTGAAATCTGGTGAGGAGAGGCCTGGGATGCTTGTTATCATCTTACAATGCACAGGAATCCTCCACAGTAACAACCAAAAATTATTGTTTCAAACTGTCAAAATAGTACTGAAGTTGAGACACCCTGGTCTAGAAAAATGAACAGGAATGGCAAATGAGAATATAATTTATAAGTATGGATGGAATTCAAGAAACTTTTTATCCTGAACTCAATTTGGAAATTTTGAGTGGGGGAATCAGAATGCACATTTAGTGTGTTTATTGATATCCTTCCATCCATTCAAAAAATGTGTTTGGATTGCACCAAAGTGAGTATCGGTAATGAAAACAAACTTGTCATCTCTTATTTCCCCTTGCTCAGTGTTCATCATTGCTGAGTTTTCATTATACACTGGACCATAGACATCCCCCACTCATATAATCCCACTTCAGAGAAAGGAAGGTCATTAGAAGTAACTTCAACTTTCTCTCTCCATACTCCATACTGACAAACTCATTGGCATTTTACACTCATGATCTTATCTCATCTCCTCCTCACATTCTAAATATAACACCTCTCTATCTGTGCTCTGGATATCATTTCTTCATGGCTCCTTAAGGTCATTCCTCCATTTTCTGCTCCCTCTATTACAATACTCTTTCTCAAAAGCATGCAGACTAATTTGTCTCTCTTATCTAAAAAACACTCCCCCACCTGTGATCACATTCCTTTCATTCCTCACTTTCAGGACAGATTGGCCTCCATTGCTTTGTACCTCCTTTGCTCCTCAACCTCTTCTCCACCCACACCACTCTTTTATAACTGCTTTTACAATAATTACCACTAACAAAATTGCCAAATCCAAAGAGCACTTTGCAATCTTCTTTTGACTTTGCTTCAGCATATGAAATAGTTACATGTTCTCTAAGAATGCCTTTCTCATTCCCTTTCTGAACAACTACTTCTCTGAACACTGTGCTGTCTCTTCCACTGGCTTCTTCTAAGTGCTGATCTTCTCCAGGATTGTGCTTTAAGGCCTCCAATGATCTCACTGATCAAACTCATTCATTATTTCAGCAGTTTCATTCACTTTCACAGCTTGTACTACCAGATCTCTCGACATATTTCTGTACCAACATATCTATTTGCCTTTTCAATATTGCCATCTGGATAAACCAGAGTATCTCAAACTCACCATTTCTAGAAATAAACACATTTCTTTCTTTCTTTATAACTGCTTATTACCTAAAACAATGCTAATGTCCAAGCCAGAAATCTGGACATTATTATCCACACATCCTCCCCTTTCTCACATCCCACTTCCATTAGTCACCAACTTCTATTAATTATTCTTCCTTAATGTCTCTCTAATCTATCCCCTATGCTCACTGCCACTGCCTTAGTTCAGAATCTTGTGTTTTTCTGATTTAAAAAATCTCCTAAGTGTTTCTTCTGCTTCCAGTTACTCCTTACTTTAGTCTTTCTACCCAAGTGCACATAGAATGATTTTTCTAAATTCAAATTTAACTGTGTTACTCCCTACTTAAAATATTTCAGTGATTTCTCATTGTCTTTGGGACAAAGTTCAAATTCCCCAATTAGCACAAAGTGTTCCATAATCTGGTCACTGCCTGCAATCTCCAGCCCTTATTTCCCATATTTCCTACATTCACCTTATACTACATTCATATTGAATTATTACAATTCATTACTCTCTCATTGTTTTTTAATTTTTTTGTTTCTTACAGTTCTTCAGTTCATTAGTTTCTCATTTCTGTATGAACCAGAGTTCTCTATGCCTATAACTCAGCTCCTTCTGGCAGAGGCTGCTAATTGCTTCCCAGTAACCATTCTCCCCTTCTTCCTTTTACTAATGGAAGTTGCTGAGGTTTAGTTAAGGAGCCATACTTGTTTCTTCGCCTCCCAGGTAATGAGGTAAGTTCATGTAAGTTTAAAAAAATAGAATACAATTTGAAATGACATACACACATGTTTGGATCAAGTTTTTAAACAAAACCTGTTTATATTACATTTTGTCTCCTTTTGCTTTCTCTCTGGGGGGCAAATAGAGACAAATGGAACACTACCTATGACATAGAGATTGAATACAAGTGGTGAGGATGGCAAAGCTATCCACTAATCATGGACTTTGCACATCTAGACTTTTAAACAAGACAAAAATTAATTTCTATCTCACTTAAGCTACGAACTTGGCAGTCCCTTATTATAGGGGAAACTTCAATAAATAAAGTTAGGCTCTATCTCAATTAACTCACACCTCTGACTTTCAGGACTTTCCTCATGCACTACCAACTGTATGAAGCATTCATTGATTCCCAAGGCAGATACAGAAACCATTTCCACATGCTCTTATAACATCCAATGCACAGAATCACAGCACTGATCAGATTGCTTCCTGAGGAATGGTAGGTCCAAATTCCATACCAACTGTATGACATTCCTAAGAGCAGAGTTTTATTTCTCTTTCATCTCTAGAAACTAGAGTCTAATGGAATAATAGGCAAGAAGTGACAAGTCAATGAGAGTTTTTGGAATGAATGGAGACTGGGTTTTTTGTGCACATGTGTAATTCCAGCTACTGGGGAGACTAAGACAAGAGGGTCACAAGTTGGAGGCCAGCCTAGGCAACTGAGGAAGACCTTATTTCAAAATAAAGAAATACAAAAGGCTGGGGATATAGCTCAGTGGTAGCAAGTGCCTGAGTTCAATAATCAGTCCAAAAATAATAATAATAAATAAATGGATAAATCTTGGCTATCAGGCCCTTTAAAACCTATTGACTAATAGAGCTACCCAGCACACAGTTATTCTTCTCCAACTGTTATTGCGATTAACAACTGTTATTATCAGATTGGAGTCAGATTCAGCTGTGTTGAGGCTTCTCCACTTACTAGTTATGCAAACTTGGGCAACATTTGTAAACTGTAGTGAGTTTGAAACTTGATGCTCAGTTTGCATTTTAAAACTTCAGTTGCAAAATGAAGATAATGCCCTCTACATCATAGAGTTGTGATGACTGAATGAGATTATACATTTAAAAAGCCTTGTCTGGAACATTTTAAGCCCTTAAAACATGGCAACTATTATAATTATGACCAACTCTAAAAAAAAACCCTTAAATATGTATTTCCTTGCAGAGAGATAGAGAGAAGCACATACATTCAGAAGCAAAGAAATAGGGAGAGGAGGAAGAATAAAGAGAAAGATTGAGATTAGAATAAGAGGGGCTGATGTGAATCTGTGCTATACAAATCAGGGAATGTGGACTTAATGGCTCTTCAAGTTCTACTTTATACTAAATGTTCCTATTTCTCTCCTCCAATTACATATATTGTCCACTTGTTATTGACAATACCCCTTCCTTGCAACCTGCTCTTCTTCAAGGAATCCCCTAGTCCTTAAAATGAATATGGGCTCACCAATTTTTAGGGTTGGTAGTGAGAGCTTCCAGTGATACCTCCAAATAGACTAAGATAGTGGACAGAATTTTTTGTTGAGATCAGTTCTACCCATGTGTTGGTAGGAGGGCAGGGCTCAGATAAAATGTTCAGTAAGCTTAAATCCATACTTTGTTTAATGAGAGAAGTTAGAAAAGTAGAGTGCACAATTCCTGTTTTGCGCCTCTCTGAAATCAAGATGTGGCCTGCATAGCCTTACAGTCATCATGGATTGCAACATGCTTCCTACACATAAAAGCATTGCAGCTAAACTTTAATATGGAAGTGTTGGCAATTACTGTGGTAGGTAGGAAGAATCTGTTTACCTCTTTTGCTATTCTTGGGCTCTGTAAAAGGCCTTACTTCACATCACTTTTTTAATGATGAACTACAACCTGTGTGGTATTGCTATTCCCTATGGGAAGATACATAAAGCAAACAGTCCTTCTTGTTCACTCTATACCAGCCACAGTGATATTTTGCTGTTCAAGATGCCAAGCATACTTCTGCCTCAGGGCCTTTGTACTAGATTTTCACTGCTGGTGGATTTGCTCTTCCTAAGCTATCCACCATGGCTTGTACTTACTATATTCTCTGCCTAAATATCATATCAACGGAGGCCTTCTCTGACCATTTTATATAAAATGATAACCCCTACATCTTGCTTCATTTTATTCAGAGCATTTATCACCACCTGATAAATAGATCAAATTGATGTCTCTCTCTCTCCAATAGTATATAAGACTCATTTAGAAAGGACCTTTAGGGGCTGTAGTTGTGGCTCAGTGGTGGAGCACTTGCCTAGCATGTGTGAGGCACTGGGTTCGATCCTCAGCACCACATATAAATAAATGAAAAAAATAAAGGTCTATCAACATCTAAAAAAATATTTGAAAAAGGACTTTTAATTTTTTACAGGTGTAATCCTAGTGCCTAGAATTTTACCTGGCATACAGTAAGAATGTTGTAAATAACAGCCAGGTGTGGTGGCACACATCTGGCACCCCAGTTACTTGGGAGGCTGAGACAAGAGGATTGCACATTTCAGGCCAACATCAGCAACTTAGCAAGAACCTGTCTCAAACAAACAAAAAATTTAAGAGGAGTTGGGTATATACCTCCATGGCAGTGTACCTGTCTATTATGCATAAGGCCCTGAGTTCAATCCCTAGCATCACAAATTAAAAAATAATGATTTAGTGATTATGTAATCAGTGAATGGTTATCATTACTGCCTTGAAGACAGGACTATAAGCTACAGACACAACTTGTGGACTTGGGAATGAACACTTAAGGAAAATGTCATACTTTTTCTTAAGACGGGGAAGGGAAGAGAAGATGGTCCCAAAGTCTCTTGACTCACTTTTGGCATCCCAATTTTAACGAGAAAACATTTAGAGATGAAAAGGGAATAAAGAGAGATATAAGAAAAGAAACTTCACCTGCTCTATGTAATTCCCCACTGAATTCTTGAGTATCAAGAGAAGGACTAGTTCTAAGTGATTTTGGATAAAGAAGTAACAATCTACCCTTTGAAAACAGAAGAAACAAATCCAAAACTTGTAATATATAGGACTTTTCTACAGTGCCAAATACCAGGTAGCATATGACACAAAACCCCTGCATCTGATAAACTCATTGTGAAGGGGAGGTGATAGTCATTGTAAAAGAAGGTAGAAATGGTGTTTCTGGCTGCTGACCCACAAGACTAGCTAACATATGGTTTTGGGAGTACAAACTTCTCCCAAGTTCAAGCCATGGGTCAGAGTGGTTTTGAATGGTCATCTCCCATATAGTGTAAATGTTAGGAACAGTTCTAAGTGCTTTACACATATTAACTCATTTAGTGACTGTTCACAAATTCTTTTCTCTCCAAAGAGAATTTGGGATTGAAGAACATGGTTGATCATCTGGCACATTAGGCCCAGCACAGAAAAAAATTCCTCTATCCAACCCTTTTTTCAAGATTAAAAGAGGAGCAAATAATTGCAAATGTAATTGGCAGTTTAAGAAATTTACTACAACTTGGCAGGGTTTCAGCCCTCATTTGTCCTCCTCTTGACACTGGACAAGTTTTTATATAGCTGGAAAGTTAAGTAGGCATTCTTAACTCATAGACTACACACACTAATTGGGGAGAAGACTAGACAGGATTTGAGACCAAAGACTTGACTGAGAGTAAAGAGTGTGTCTTGTCCAAGGTCACCTGATAATAAGTGCTAAAGCTATGATATGAACTCAGATTTGTCTGACATCAAAGCTAACCCTCCACTATAACATAGAAGGAAACATTTGAAGTCCAAAAGTCATTACTTCAGTGAGAAAAGTATCAGGCAGAACATATATTCCCACCCTTTAAACTCCAGAAACAGCAGGACAGACTGATTTGCCTTTTGAGACTATTTAAAATACCTGGGGTCTCGTGGTCTTCCAAAAGGATTTGAGGAACAAAAATTAATCCTTGGGTTGACCAGTGTAGAGTCTAGGGTCAAACCAGTGTTTACTTGTTTTCTGGGCACATGGTTGGCACTAAGTGAATGTTAGAAGAGTTAAATTCTAAAAGCATGGTGTAAGAGAATTCAATATCCAAGGAACATGATTCTATTCTGATGGGCCTTGGCTGTTGCCCAGGGTTGTAGTCAGGAGCCCAACTCTTGGGAATTCCTCTTCTGAAGGGTTCTGAGGATTAAATCTGGATGATACCATTTGTTGGGCTTTGAGGTACAGCCAGGAAAAGGATCACCTCTGCTTGGAAGTGGGGTGAAGAACTGCTTGCCTAAGTTTGGTCACGTATTAATCTCCTTCTGAATTCTTCTCTGTCGTGTCTTTAGGTGTGAAAGAGAGAAGAAATTTAATATAAGATGGTCATTTCCAATTGCCCAAGGACAAGGGATCCAGACTGAACTCTTGGAAATCTTGGCAGACCTGAGCAACTATCCAGATTTGCCCCAGATGCCGCTCCAGGGTTGCAAATATCAGATTGTACGAAAAAACATCTCGCCTTTCTATAAATCAAAGCTACAATACTTGGCCCTGATGAATCCCAGCTTTCCACTGAGTCTCCATTTACACTCTGGCTGACGCTATGTTGAGCTTTCTGGGGTCTGGTTATATTAGCAGAAACCATATTCTGAACTACATTAGAAACAAAGGTGGCAATGGGGTCAAAAATAATGAGCTCTTAGCATTTGGCACAAACCACTTTAAACATCAAGTGTGTCACTAAGTTTGCTTAGAGTATGTACAGAACTTTGAAAATGTCACGTCTGTTGTTTCTAAGAGCCAACTTTTTTAAAGAGGGCTGTCACTAAGGCTGTCTTTGGACTCAGTAACACATAGTCTTTAAGGCCTTTTTAGATGCAATATTCTAGAATTCTATCTATTCCTACCCATATATTATACTTAAGGGAAAACTGATGTCCAAAGAGGGAAAGTGACTTGTTCAAGTTCCCCAAGGAAGTAGATGGTGAAACTGAGACTAGCATCCAAGAGTTCTACTGTTCAAGGTGGCTTTTCCTCTTAAAATGTAGCACTTACTGTAGGAAACAGTTGTATACTGCAACAGATTATATCTAATAGGTCTATAATTCATGTTCTAATTGTCTTTCCATTCTACTGGCAAGTTGTCTTAGGATGAGAATACCAAGGCAGAAAGAGAATGAAGTTTGATCCCATTAAGAAGAAAATCTATCTGCCCAGCATGGTTGATTGTGTGTTTTCTCCTAAGAATGGAATGGTAGATTTCAAGTCGTGTTTTCTTTTTAGATCAGCCTAGGCCAATTTTAGACTAGAGAAGTAAATAGTTTCTCTATTACTGAAAAACCTAAGTAAATAATGGGTTGAAGAAAGCCTCTTTTGAGTATAAAACTTAATAGATACCAAGGTAAAATGAGTATGAGAGAATATCATCACACAGACAAAGTTCATCTTCTGTCAGTACAGTAAAAGGATGATGGTAAAGGGAATGGGGAGTGCTAAAATTTGGTGGGCAATATACTATGTACAGAGGACTTGACGTATTTATCTCATTGAATCCTCCCAACAACCTAGGGTGGTACTTCTAATCATTAGTCTGTTTATTTACTTATTTATTGGTCCTGGGGATTAAATCCAGGGGCACTTAAACACTGAGCCACATCCCCAGCACTTTTAAAAATTTTATTTAGAGACAGAGTCTCGCTGAGATGCTTAGTGTCTCACTAAGTTGCTGAGGTTGGCTTTGAACTTGTGATCTTCCTGCCTCAGTCTCCCAAGTCACTGGGATTACAGGCATGTGCCATTATGCCCAGCTATTAACCTCATTTTTTAAATGAAGGAAAGGAGGCACTGGGAGGTAGACTGGCTTGCTCAAGACCACCCAGCTAGTAGAGAATGGAAAGAGGGTTTGAATCCAGTTTAATCTAATTCCAAAGTTACTTTTCATTCCTTCTATTACATTCTCACCACTGGTGATATAAGGAAAGCCTACAGCGGTAGCCCAGACATTTTTAGGACTCTTTATAAGAAATCTTAATCCGAAAAAGTAGCAGTGGATTGAGTCATCAGTCCCAAAATCTTAGACAAAGAAAAAAATCCATCTAGTCTCTTAATGCACCTCTACTGATTCCCAGTCTCTGAAATTCCTACTGGCACTATCACCTGACTGAGAAACTCAAGTCTGACCCATCTGTTCTTCTTCAATAATGACCTCAGTCTTATTGTATCCTCTAGACGCTAGTGTTCAAACCAGAGACTTCAGAGCACTCAAAAGAGAACAGAAAGCTGGGCCTGGTGGCACACACTTGCAATTCCAGCACTTGGGAGGCTGAGGCAGGAGGATTCCAAGTTCAAAGTCAGCCTCAGCAACTTAGCAAGGTGCTAAACAACTTAGTGAGACCCTGTCTCTAAATAAAATACAAAATAGGGCTGGGGATGTGGCTCAGTGGTTAAATACCACTGAATTCAATCCCTGGTACCAAAACAACAAACAAAAACAAAAAACAAACAAAAAAAGAGAACAGAAAAGGCAGAAGTATATGATATGACATAATCACTGTCCATTGAGGCAAATGGAGTATATAAATTTGCAAATCTTTTTAAATTCTCAAAAATATGATTTTATATTCTCTTTCTCTGTCTTCCCCCAACTATTTACCCCTTCACCTCCTCTCTCTTTCTCTCTGTCTTTCTCTCTCTCTCTCTCTCTCTCTCACACACACACACACACACACAAAAACAGAAGTTTACAAAAAGAAAATAAAAACTTGTATTTGATTTTTTTTCTGAACTAGGAATTGAGCCAAGGAGCATTCTTCTAGTGGGCTACATCCTCAGCCCTTTTTATTTTATTTTGAGACAGGGTCTCATTAAGTTGCCAAGGTTGGTGTCAAACTTGTGATTGATCCTCCTTCACTAGCCTCCTGAGTAGCTGGGGTTATAGTAGTATATCAATACATCCAGTAGATGTTTGATTGTCTAAAACAAAATTAATCCCCTTAGGCCTCAGTTTACCTGTAAGTAAAACAGGAGAATACTTCATAAACTTTTGTGAGGATTCAAGGAAATACTGAATATCAAATGTTAGCCCAGTACTTAACACATAGCAAGCTCTCAATAAATGCTAATGCTTGTTTTTACTATTGTAATTTTATTACAGTGCTAGCTAGAGAGGAAAAGGGAAGAATTTATTCTCATCTTTTGTTGAAGAGAATTCTTGGGTGACCAGAATCAAAAGAATGCCTATGGGGGGAGCATTTCAGATTCTTTTTTTTGCAGTGCTTGGGATTGAACCCAGGGCCTTGTGCTTGTGAGGCAGGCACTCTACCAACTGAACTATATCCCCAGCCCCATTTCAGGTCTTTGAACATTGTGGGTAAATCCTCACAGCTGTATCCAACACTTACCACCCAATCGCATCAGGCTTGGACACATTTATTCACCTCAAGCATGCTCTGACCTTGCTTGAAAGCCTAGGGAAACAGGGCTCCTGGAGAATTTGTGAAGGTCTTCTTGATTTAGCCAAGGAAGAAAATGTGAGACTATATTTTTAAAGATTCACTGTGACTAATGAATGCATCTGAAATTTCTCAATCTTAATTCTCTGCTCAAATATATTTTTCTTCAGGTTACACTTTGATCTTAATATTCATGCTTTAAGATATTTTCCTGAAGATTCATTTGAAAATGTTTGCCAAATTCCAAGCTAACTACATATTAGAATCTGAAAATGTCCTAACATGTACAGACTAATAAAATGTTATTTTTAATAACTTTCAGCCTAACCTTATCATTTCAGAAATTAAATGCAATGAAGTAGAGACCTGATTTAATTAGATTTTCTCTCTAACTCTCTCTTTAAACATACCTACAATTTTATATATATGTGTGAACATATAAAATATACATAAATATGTAAGTGTAGATACAGATACATTTCAAAATATAAATATATAAAATATAAATCCATGCAGTGTAATCTATAAGGTATAATATTTATTGTCATTTATATTTTAAAATATGTATCTTTGAATTTATCTATGTGCATATGTGTGTATCTATCTTATTTCTACTTGTCTATCTATCTATCTATCCATCCATCCATCCATCATTCCAGAAAGCAGAGGAAAAGGAACACATTCATCTGTTCTCCTGCTGCCCTCTGGTGGCTGACAGAAATTCACAGAAGCCACATTTCAGATAAAAGCAACAGACCAGTACTGGAAGGGTCTGTTTCCTTTGGGTTGCTACATTGGGTATCTGAAAAATACATAAATCAGAGCTGTTTCTTAAAAGAGGCTCTTGTTTGCCTCCTCAAATCCATTACATTGCTATGACATTCGTTTTTTTTCCTGGATGAGGTCCTATTTGGACATTGGGGAACATAGGCAGGATTTGAGTTCCCACAAACTCCACATGGAGAACAACTCAGTTTTCTCTGGCCAGTTTACAGAAGAACTGCCCTCAGCCATCTATGTCTGAATAAAAGACTGCACCATTCAGTTTTCCAGTTTCTTTAACCATGGCTACAAACCATATAATTTTTTGGAATAACCATTTTAATTTCTTTAATGGTCAAGTGGTCAAAACAGGTATATATAATTACCTTCTTCCAGTACCCATTCTATTATTATCTGTCTTCAGCAACCACATCAGATGATTATGCTAACCCTATATCTTTAAACACAAGAATAAATCCATTTTGACAGATACGAATAATAGATTTTTATTTATCTTAAAATAATTATTCTCCAAGAAAACTACACATAAAGCAGTGAATAATATACTTTCTGATTAAAAAGTAGCTACTCTTCTACTACAAGGTAAAATATTGAGCTGGGAATGCAGTTCAGTGGCAGAGTACAAGGCTCTGGTTTAATCTCCAGTATAGGAAGGAAGGAAAAGAATGGCAATGAGGAGGGAACTCAACGGATAGTAGAATAGCTATGCCAACATCAGTAATGCAAAGACAAGCACAACTCACTACTGTTTTTAACCTTTTATATGAAACAGGTCTCCATTTCCTCTGGTGCAGCCTTAACATGACAGACCTAGCTTTATGTCTCAGCTTTGCAACTTAGAATAGTCAGCACCTCTATTTCCTAACCTAAGAAATGCATAATATCCATCATTTACAGAGTTAGAATGAGGTCTAAATGAGCTAAGAGTACATGGTCCCACACTGGGCACATAGCCTGATTCCATGTTCATTGACCATAAAAGTCAGACACAAGTCTGAGGAGCACACTGACTGGTTGCTAGCACCAATACAATTGACTTGGGAATAATAAAGGAGGAAAGTAGCCAATACCAGGTTGTGTAGCTGACAAGACATGTTTGCAAAACATAAGTGAGACAACTGGTAAGAATTTGGGCTGGTAGGTGAGTTTTTACATACGAGCTGGTAAGAAATGTACGGGTGGGCTGAGGATCCAAAGAATATAGGAGTTGGAAAGGAGTTGGTTCAATACAAATTTGTTACTGCTACTGAGGTATGAAAAAAGAGGCCTTATGTAAAATGAAGAGCCTGGACAGATTTTTAAGGCTGCTTTCCAGTTCTGATATTTGAATGGATCTATCACATATTTTGTCCTCTTAAGTGAAATAACATTCTGTCCTCTAAATTGCTAAGAACTCCCTTCACAGCTGACCTCTCTCCTTCCCTGAAATTTCAAGCAGCTCCCCAAAACAAAATGTTCAGAAAACAGAAATCAACCTTCCTCTATCAGTCTGAATTATCTTTGTGTCTCAAGCTAGCAGCATCGGGTTTGGGCACCCTGATTCATACTTCTCAGTGAGCTGGGAAGAGAATTTCAAAATAATTGATAATGTTGTTATAGGGTGGAGGTAGATCATCCCTCATCACTTACCTCCTCTTCAAGTTAGAAAAGTAATTTAGGGAAGATGATTCAAATTGTTAAAAAAAATCTTTAAGATAGACTAGGAATTGACTTCTTTCAATATCAATTCTCCTGATGCATTTAAATTTAATTTACAGACTCTGGATACTCTTTAAAGAGAGGATGAGTGAAGATAATACAAAGAAACTTAAAACCAGCATGGTTAAGCCCTTTTCTATTACAGAGCAAGTGTAAATGGAAAAAAAACACATTACTGAAATTATAATATATGTCAACTGAAAAATCATATCCCATTAACTGAACAACTTGGCAGGAACATATAATCCTTGATACTTGTAGAGCAGCCTCAGCTCTCACATATATTATCTCTTTTAATCCCCACAACCATTCTATGAGGTTACACCTACATAAAGTCCAGAATTTCTGGAACAATCTCACCCACACATCAGTCTGCTCTTTCTCAAAACAGGCAATTTGATAAATGTATAATAAACTGAGACTTCATTTCACATCTCCATGTAATATGTTTCTCATGAAATAAATTCATAAATCCCAAGATATCCTTGGTTATTATGTAGTTTACAAAATATGGCTACAGTACATCTCTGGTACCTCAAAAAGGTCACTTATTTCAATCATTTAACACATATTTACAAGTTGCAAGGGTGTGACAACTTCACTCAAAGTTGACTACTAGTTTGTAGAAATGACCCTGGGGATAATATTTAGCCAGCACTTGAATTACTCTTTGAATTATGCCACAAAATATGCTTTTGGATCCTGATCAAAAGCAGAGCAATATCACTATTTTGAACCAGGCTGGGATTGAGATCTTTCACTGAAGAGCAGATTTTTGGTAAAATTGTAGTTGGCATTTTCCATTTACATATTATAGAATAAAATTTAAAAATCATTATGTTAGACTAATGATAACAGTCTAAATATTCAAGTATCACCCATTTATCCACTTGTAAATGAATAAGAACTTTTAAAACACAATGAATCATGGTAGACTGAAATGCCTCCATGGCTTCCTACTGTTACCAGGATAAGATTAGAAGATTGTCTTCTAACATCTGCCTATCCCAATCTCTCTCTTTCTTTCTTTCTTTCTTTCTTTCTTTCTTTCTT
>JAJEJO010051332.1:276516-480730 GCA_020662805.1 Glaucomys volans
TCTTTCTTTCTTTCTTTCTTTCTTTCTTTCTTTCTTCTTTCTCTTTCATCTTCGAGTAACTGAATTCTCATTCTTCAATATGTGATGGCCCTTCAGCAACTATTGCTTCAACATTCCTTGGCCTTGGAATTCCTGCACTTCAGATACACATTTTCAAGAACAGGTAGTCTAGTGTAGATTTGAACTACCTCATTTCAAATCCAACTCCAACACTTGCTCACTCTGTGACCCTGGGAAAGTCACTTAACTTCTCTGTGCCTTCATTTCCTCTTACATGAAATTAGGTATAAATGTGCTAATATGTGTAAAATGCTTCAAACAATGAACACCCCTATAGATAAAATGTTTTGCTGGGATAGAAGCTTTTATCTCTCTGGGACAAATACCCAAGAGAGAAAAAGATGGGTTCTGTAGGAAGTATATGTATGTTTTCTTTGTTTGTTTTTTGGTACGAGGATTTCTTGGCAGTAACTAGTGATTGAACCCAGGTGTGTTCTATCGTTAACTATATCCTATCCCTTTTTTATTTTTTTAAATTTGAGACAGGGTCTCACTAAGTTGCTGAGATTGACCTTGCACTTGCAATCCTCCTGCCTTAGCCTCCCAAGTCACTGGAATTACAGGTATGCACCACTGAGCCCAGCAGAAGAGTATGTCTAGTTTTAAAGGATCTGCAAAACTATTTTCTAGAGGCTGTCCTATTGTACATTCTTATGTGAACTGTATGAGAGATACATTTGCTCTGCATCCTTAACGGCCTTTGATATTGTCACTATGTACTGATACCTCATTGTGGTCTTAATTCACATTTCCCTAATGGGTAATGATCTTGAACATCTTTCATGGGCTTATTTGCCAAATACACATTCTGCTCATGTCTTCTGCCCACTTTCTAACTAGATTGTTAATTCTTTTGTTGTAAAGGTTTGAGTGTCCTTTATATATTTTCCATCTGAATCTTTGACAGACATATGATTTTCAGGTTAGAAGCTTGTTTTTTTCTCATCTTATTAATAGCAAACATCTTTAATTTTGATGAAGTATAATTTATTTATTTTTCCTTAGTGAATTGTGCTTCTTGTGTCCTATCTAAGAACTCTTCAGTAAGTCCTGGGTCCTGGAGTATTTCTTATTAGTTATCTTCTAAAATTTTTACTGCTTTAAATTTTACATGTAACTGTATAATCCATTTCGAGTTAATTTTTTGTGTAGGACAGGAGAGTTTGGTTGAAGTTCACTTTCATTACCTATAGATATGCAATTGCTCCAGTAACATTTGTTGAAAAGTCTATCTTCTTTCTTTAAGATGCTTTTGTACTTTTGTGAAAAATAATTTGGCTATACTCTGTGGGGCTATTTGTGGATTCTCTATTCTGTTTCATTGGTCTGTGTGGTCATCCCTCTGCCAATTGTACACTGTTTTGATTATTGAAATAACAGAGTAAGCATTGATATTAATATTTCCCAGTTTGTTTTCTTTCAAAATTGTGTTAACTTTTATAGTTCCCTTGCATGCATTTCCAAATGTAATTAGCATAATCTTCTCTGTATCTTAAAAAAACAACTTTGGCTGGATTTTTGACATTGATTACATTAAACTTATAGATCAATCTGGAAAGAATCAACATCTTTACTATGCAGAGTATTCCACTAAATTAGCACAGTATGTCTCTCAATTTTCCTAGATTTTCTTGGATTTCTCTAATCAGCATTCTGTAGTTTTAGCACATAATTTCTACAAAAAGTTTAGCTAAGCTTACATCTAAGTATTTCATTTGCTTTGAGTGACTATAAATACCATTGTTATTTTTAGTTTCAGTTTCCATAGACTCACTACAAGTATACAGAAATACAATTTATGTTTAAATATTGATTTTGTTTCCTACAACCTTAATAATCTAATTAATTCTTGGAATTTTCTAGGGTTTTAAAACAGATTCCCTGTGATTTTCTAGGGAGATAATTGTGTTATCTTCATATAGGGAAAGTTGTATTTCTTCCTTTTTAATCTTTATGTTTCTATTGTTTGAATATGTTTTGAGTGCATTGCAAGTCTGGTCCTCAGTGTGGCAATGTTAGGAGGTGTTAAAACCTTTAAATGTGGATTACACTGGAAGGTGTTAGGTCACTTTGACCACTACCCTCAGAAAGAATGTAGTTTTCATGGGATCTTGGTTACTTCTTATGAGAGAGTTGTGATCAAAAAGTAAGACTGACCACACCAACCCTGGCTTGCTGTCTCACCACATGATCTCTTCATCTCACATGTGTTCCAATCATACCATCCATTATGTAATGTAGTCAAGGAGATCCTTATCAGAGTGAAGAGATGTCAGCATCATGCTCTTAAGCCTCCAAAATTGTGAACTAAATAAATCTCTTTTTATATGCATTATTCAGCCCCATTTGTTATATCAATGGAAAACTGCCTTAAGCATGTTTCCTTTCCTTTTCTTGCTGAAAAGCAGTGGTGAGAGTGAACATCCTTGCTTTATGCTCAATCATAAAAAAATGCATTTCACCATTAAGTACAATGTTAGCCATGGGATTTCTGCACATTTTTTTTACTAACTTATTCTACCATTCCTAGTTTAAATATTGATTTTTTGAAAAGATTTTTATATATCAGTCGATAATACCATATACTTTTGCTTCCTCAGTCTTACTATGGTAGAGGACAATGACTGATCTAAAACATTGAAGCAAACTTGCATTCCTGCAATAAACCCTACCTGTTTCTTATATATTTATAAGATTGCTGAATTCTACCTGATAATATTTTAAGGACTTTTGCATGTAGCTGCATGAAGGATATTAATCAATACTTTTATTTTTTATGTACTGTCATCTTCTAGTTTTTTATCAGATAAATGCTGCTTTCAAAAATGAGTCAGGAAGTGTTTCTTCCTATTCTGCTTTCTGGGAGAGACTGTATAGAATTGGTGTTCATTTTTAATTAAACATTTAGTAGGATTCTCCAGTAAAACTGTTTAGGCCTGAATATGTCTTTGTTGGTTGCTGCATAATTATGAATTTAATATTCTTAACAGTTATAGGGCTATTGGAATTATTTACTTTATACTAGATGAGTATTGGGAACTTGTACTTTTTTTTAATAGCCTATTTCATCTGTCGAACTATTTCATAGTCATTCACATTATTACCTTATTATTCCTTTAATGTCCACAGGGTTAGTAATGATATCCAGTGCTATATGTCCTTTACAGTGATAATTTATGATCTGTTTTTCTCTGCCAATTTTTGTTAAGTTTTGTCAGTACTGGGAATTGAGCCCAGGAGTGCTTTACCTCTGAGGTACATTCCCGCCCCTTTTTATTTTGTTCCAGGATCACACTAAGTTGCTGAGGATTTCCAATCTTCCTTCCTCAGTCTCCCAATTCACTGAGTAATCCCAGCATGGCCACTACTCCTGGCTTTCTTTTCCAATATTGCTAGAAGTTTTGTCCATTTCATTGATCTTTGAATAGTGGTTTTTTGGAACCAGTTTCTTGATTGACTTTCCCTATTGTTCTTCTGGATTTGATTCCAGGAATTTCTTTTTTATTATTTTATTGATGCATTATAAGTATACATAAAAATGGGATGAATTATGCCTTATTCATACATGCACATAACATAATTTGATCAATATAATTCCCTAGTACTTTCCCTTTCCCTTTCCTCCTCCGTAACCCTGATCTGCTTGCTGCATTCTATAGATCTTCCCTATGTTTTTGTGTTGTTATTTTATTTTTATTGGTGCATTATAAATATATATACATGTGGGGGATTCATTGATTACAGGAATTTATGACTTTATTAATTATTTATGAATTCCTTCTTTTTGTTTACTTTGGATTCACTTGGCTTTTTTGATATTGGGATGCCTATTTTTATTATTTTTCATTTGTTCTAATTAGTTATACATGAGAGTAGAATGCATTTTGACATATAATATATAAATTGCATATAACTTCTCATTCTTCTGGTTGTACATGATATGGAATCACACTGGTCATGTAGTCATATATACACATAGGGTAATATAATGTCTGATTCATTCTACAATTCTTCCTACCCCTATGCCCACTGCCCTCCCTTCACTCCCCTCTACCTAATCCAAAGTATCTCTGTTTTTCCCTAGTCCTCCCCCTTTTTGTGATTAGCATCTGCATATCAAAGAAAACATTCCACTTTTGGTTTTGGGGGATTGGCTTATTTTACTTAGCATGATATTCTCTGACTCCATTCATTTACCTGCAAATGCCATAATTTCATTCTTCTTTTTTTATTTTTTTTAGATGTGCAGGTATTTCTTTTTTTATTTTTACAGACTGCATTTTGATTCATTGTACACAAATGGGGTACAACTTTGTGAAAAAGGAATCAAAATGCAGTCTGTACTGAGTAATATTCCATTGCATATATATGCCACATTTTCTTTTTCCATTCATCTTTTCAAGGGCATCTAGATTGGTTCTATCATTTGGCTCTTGTGAATTGTTGCTCTTCTTTTCCTAAGCTCTTGAAGTGCAACTGTAGATTGACTTCAAACTCTTTCTCTTTTTTTTGAGGTGGGGGTATTGGGAATTGAACTCAGGGGCACTCAACCACTGAGCCACATCCCCAACCCTATTTGTATTTTATTTAGTTGCTTATCACCTTGCTGTTGTTGAGGTTGGCTTTGAACTCTTTTTTTTAAGTTTTTTCTCCTTTTTTAAATAATTTATTTTGATTCATTGTACACAAATGCAGTACAGCTGTTGTTTCTCTGGTTGTACACAAAGTAGAGTAACACCATTTGTGTAATCATACCTGTACATAGGGTAATGATGTTTGTCTCATTCTGTTGTTGTTCTTACCCCCCACCCTGATCCCACCCATTTTTTCCCTCTATACAATCCATCCTTCCTCCATTCTTGCCTCCCTTCTACCCCACATTTTGTATCATCATCCACTTATTAGAGAGATCATTTGGCCTTTGGTATTTGGGGATTGGCTAATCTCACTTAGCATGACAGTCTCCAATTTCATCCATTTACCTGCAAATGCCACAATTTTATTCTTCTTTATGGGCTGAGTAATGTTCCATTGTGTATATATACCACAGTTTCTTTATCCATTCCTCTATTGAAGGGGATCTAGGTTGGTTCCACAATCTAGCTATAGTGAATTGGGCTGCTATGAACACTGATGTTGCAGCATCACTGTAGTATGCTGATTTGAAATCCTTTTGGGTATAGGCCAAGGAGTGGGATAGTTGGGTCAAATGGTGGTGCAGCTACTCTGGAAAGCGGTGTGGAGATTCTTCAGAAAACTTGGCTTTGAACTCTTGATCCTCCTGCCTAAGCCTCCAGAGCCCCTGTGATTACAGGCATGTGCTACTGTGCCTGGTTCTATTTCACTTTAGCTACATTCCATAAATACTTATATGCTATTCTTTTCATTGTCATTTGGTTCAATGTAATATTCTATTTTTGCTGAAACTTCCTTCTTTACTGGTGGATTATTCAAAAGTGTCTTTTTAGTATTCAAGTGCCTAGAGATTTTCATGTTACCCTTAGGTTTTTGACTTCTAACTTACAAATCAATAAATGTCATGCACCAAAATCAATAGAATCAAAGACAAAAATCGACAGATGCAGAAAAAGCATTTGATAAATTTCAGCATCTCTTCGTGATTCCATTATTATCAGAGAAAAACCTCTATGTTATTTGAATTATGAATACAAATAGCCCAATCAATAAATGGGCTAAGGAAATGAGCAAACACTTCACAGAAGAGGATCTACAAGCAATCAACAGATACATGAAAAAATGTTCAACATCTCTAGTAATAAGAGAAATGCAAATCAAAACCGCCCTAAGATATCATCTCACCCCAATTAGAATGTCTATTATCAAGAATACAAGCAACAATAGGTGTTGGCAAAGATGTGGGGAAAAACGTATTCTCATACATTGCTGGTGGGATTGCAAGTTGGTGCAGCCACTCTGGAAAGCAGTGTGGAGATTCCTTAGAAAACTCAGAATGGAACCACCATTTGACCCAGCTCTTCCAGTCCTTGGCCTATACCCAAAGGACTTAAAATCAGATTATTACAGTGATGCAGCCACATCAATGTTCATAGTAGCCTAATTCACTATAACTAGATTGTGAAACCAACCTAGATGCCCTTCAATAGATGAATGGATAAAGAAACTGTGGCATATATACACAATAGGATATTATTGAGCCATAAATAAGAATAAAATTATGACATTTGCTGGTAAATGGATGGAGTTGGAGAATATCATGCTAAGTGAAATAAGTCAATCCCAAAAAACCTAAGGCCAAATGATTTATCTGATAAGTGGCTGATGACACATAGCAGGGGTGGGGGAAGGTAAGGGAAGAATGGAGAAAGGATGGATTGTATAGAGGAAAATGAGGGGTGGGGTGGGGGTGGGGAAGGAAAGATAATAGAATGAGACAAACATCTTTTCCCTATGTATATATATGAATACTCAAATTGTATGATTCTACTGCGTGCACAACCAGAAAAATGATAGCTGTACTCCATTTGTATACAATGAACCAAAATAAAATAAAATATTTTGAGGTTAATTTTATGGTCCAGGATATAGTCTACCTTAGTATATGTTCCATCACATATTCTGTGTTGTTGGGTGAGGTGTTCTATAAATGCCCATTAGATCCCATTTGGTGATGATGCTCTTCTAAATCTTGCTAATTTCCTGTCTAGTTACTTTCATTTATTGAGGGAGCAGTATTGAAGACTCCAAGTATAGTTGTGGATTTTCCTATTTCTTATTTTAACTCTAGAAAATTTTGTTTTACATATTTTGAAGTTTTGTGTTTTGGTTTAATACTTAAGGATTAGCAGGCCTTCTTGAATATTTTTTAGAATTACATTTATTTTATCTTTATTATTTTTGAATACATGTCTTTGTACCAATTTTCAGTAGGCTTTTTAGATATTACATACTTATCTCAGGCTTGTAGTGTGAAAATTTTACCTCTCTAGATGTACTATACAAACCTTACCTCCTTTGATACTCATTATCCTGTCCATTTTTGTATTATATTTGTCTTAAAATATTTCCTCTACATATATAATCACATTATAATTTTTGTTTTAACCATCAAACACAATTGAGACAGCCTGAGAAGTGTATTGAATTTACTCATAATTGTGTTCTTTGTATAGTCCTTCCTTCCTTTCTGATATTCTAAAATTCTTTTTTAATTGTATCCTTTCTATTCATAGAACTTCCAGCTGGGCATGGTGGTGCACGCCTGTAATCCAAGCGACTTGGGAGGCTGAGTCAGGAGGATGGTGAGTTCAAAGCCAGCCTCAGCAACTTAGCAAGGTGCTAAGCATCTCAGTGAGACCCTGTCTCTAAATAATAAAAATTACAAAATAGGGCTGGGCATGTGCCTCAGTGGCAGAGTGTCCCTGAATTCAATTCCTGGTTCAAAAAAAAAAGGAACTTCCTTTAGCCATTCCTTTAGGGTAGATTTGCTACCTACAAAGTCTCTTAGCTCTCTGCTGTTTGGGTTGCACAATTTCTGTTTCTATCTCAAAGTTCACTTACTCTTTCTTCTGTCACCACCATTCTGAAACTGAGCCCATATGGTGAATTATTTTTCATTTCACTGATACATCTTTCTGTTCTACAATTTGCATTTGGTTCCTCTTTGTATCTTCTATGACTGCTGAGATTTTTATTTTTTCATTTGTTTCAAAAGAATTCCTAATTGCTCATTGAAGTATTTTATGGCATCTGCTTAAAATTCTTGTCAGATAATTAATAGCTGTGTAATTCTGTTGTTTGTTGATGGTATTTTCTCATTCATGTTGAGATCTGCCTGCTTCTTAGTATGACAAATGATTTTCCAACTGAAGCCTATACATTTTGTGTATTATGAGAAATTTTCCCCTGCAGTACTGGGGGATTGAACCTAGGGGTACATTGCCACTGAGCTACACCCCCAGTCCTTTTTAAGAGAGGATCTTGCTAAGTTCCTGTGGCTGTCCTCAAACTTCAGATTCTACTGTCTGATTCTTATTTAAATATTCTATTAAAACAGGCTTCCTCTGACATTGCCATCACAGGAAAGGAGAAGAACTGCCTCATTACTGCCAGGATGAGTGAAAGTCGAGGTCTCCCACTTGGCCTCCATTGATATGAAGATGGAAATGAAGGGCATCTTGTTACTACTAGGCAGCAGTGGGAGTTTAGACACCTCACCAGATACTTGCTGACTTCACACAAGCTGAATGAAGAGGGCTGTCTCATTATTGTTCCTATATGGCTTGAACTGTCACTGGAGCGTGATGGTGAAAATGCAGGCCTATTTTGATATCACTCCAGTGCTACATGGGCATCAGAGTCAAGGTACGTTATATGGTCTCCACAGGGATAGAAGAGGGTGTCTCCTAACTGCCAGATGGACGCTAAAGTCCAGCTCCCCACCTGGACTTCTGATACAACCCAAGCAGGGTTTCAGGTGCTTCTCTATGGACCAGTAAAGGTAGAAGTCTATCTAGGATCTCCATTTGGCCTTTTCTGGCAGGGATGTGAATGGGTCATGAATGATTTTTTTCTATAATGTTTGGCTGGAATACAGCTGTCACTATCTATATCTTTGTGTTGTTCAGCTATCTATGTCTAGGCCCTTTATCTAGGGAAAGCAAGTTTTTATGGAGACACCTTTTTTTTATCTCTGATCAGTGGTATTTTTTGGTTGTTAGTGTCTACAATAACCATTCTGGGATATATTATTTAAAAAATTATACCCAGTTGATTCATGACAATGTCATTCCTCAGGTCCCAAGGTCCCTAGTCAGTCTTCTGCCTTTTCCCCTTATTTCAGTCTTCTTATAATTATTTTATACATAATATGTTGAGTTTTGAGCTGAACTCAGTGAAATACTATAGAAAAATGCCTATGTCATTTTCTGGAAAGAAACACCTTTCCTTATTATTTTTTAGAACCACATAGTACTCCATTGTGTAAAATGTACCCTGGTAAGTTCAACCATTCACCTATATATGAGCAATTAAGATATTTACAGTATTTTTCAATTAAAAATAATGCTGCAATGTATATTTTGGTAAAATAAACTTTACCATCTTGTGAATTTGCTAGAATTTAGTATATCCACAATCCTATGCAACCATCAACGGTATCTAATTCCAGAACTTTCTCATCACCCCAAAAAGAAATCCCATATACATAACTCTGCATTGTCTCTAACTCCTTAGAATGTACTAGAATGCTTTCTATCTTGTGGATTTGCCTATTTCATATAAATGGAATCAGACAGTATTTATCCTTTTATATTTGCCTCCTCTCCCTTAGCATGTTTTCAAGATTCTTTCATATCATAGCAAGTATAGCAGTATTACATTCCTTTTATGATATTCCATTGCAAGGATATACCACATTTTGTTTATTCATTAGTTGATGAACATTTGGGGTCATTTTTAGGGTTTGGTTATTGTGATTAGTGCTGCTATAAATATCTGTATAAAATATTTTTGTTTAAACACATTGTTTCATTTTTCTTGGTTACACAAATAAGAAAGGAATTGCTAGGACATACAGTAACTATTTAACTTACAGAAAAACTGCAAAATTGTTTTCAATAGTGCTGGACCTGCAATGTATTTTTATATTGTTGTTAGGGAATTTTCTGGGAATATTCCTAGAAATAGAATGGCAATGCCAAAGTTAAATGCATTTTTTAATTTTTTTAGGTATTACCAAATTTACCTCCATTTTCATTATACTAATTTGCATTCCCATTAGAATTGTATGAAAATTCTTGTTTTGCTATAATTTCAACAGCAAACTGTATTGTCATACTTTAATTTTCACATATCTGTTAAGTGAAAAACAGTTATGTGAATGTAAGTTTATATTTGTGTAACTTCAAGTGAGATTGAACAGTTGTCATATGTAAAGCCTATTATATCTCTTCTGTCAACTGTTTTTTTATGTATTTTCCCACTTTCTATCAATTTTTTTCCATTTTAAGAGACTTTAATGTATTAAGGATATAACCCCTTGATATGTGTCATAAATATTTTCTTCCAGTTTGAGGATTGACTTCTGAGATTTTAATCATGTTTTTGCCATGTGAATATTTTTATCTTTATGTAATATAATTTATCAGTTTTCATTTATTCTCTTGTGTCTGGATACTGAGTCACAGTTACAAAGCATTTTCCTATAGTAACATTAAAGAAAAATTTATCCATGTTTTCTTCTAGTAATTGTATAGTTTCAAGTTTTACATTTAGATCTCTGTTACATTTTGAGTTTGCTGTTATTTATGTATAGTGTGTGGCATGGGTTTAATTTATCTTTGTCCAAAGGGCTAACCAGTTGTCCCAGGACCCTTTAATAAAAAGTTCATTTTTGTTTCCTACCCCATGATCTGAAATGCTGCATTTACTAAATACCAAAGGTTGATTTTTTTTAATTTTTTAAAATATAAGATCTAATAATTATATGTATACCACAATTAAACTCTCTTAAATGTAATAATATATGTATATTTTATTTACATAAGTATCTTTTTTTTCTTCACTTGAATGATAAACAAGAAACCACTGAAGAGAGGATTAGAACTAAAGCTTGGCCTCAGGTAAAGTGAAGAATTTTTCATTCCATCTGGTTTGAAATTTTTACCATGTGCATGTATTATTTTATTTTTAAAAGTTAAAAATATTTAAAACAGTAGATATTTTTCAGTTCTTATCCTACTATCCACTCCTTCCTTCTTAGAACTCTTTCCAAGAAAACCATGAGACCCATGACCATTTTTTCTCAATCTATTTTGATGTGGCTTCTATTGGCTCTTCAAACATTGACATTCCCTAGGGTACAGTGGCACATGTCTTGTAATCCTAGCAACTCAGGAAGCTGAGGTAGGACTATCCAAAGTTCTAGGTCAATCTCAGAAATTGAGCAAGAACCTTTCTCAAAATAAAAAATAAAAAGGACTGGGGCAAAGGACTTTAAATCAGCCTACTATAGTGACACAACCATATCAATGTTTACAGAAGTTCAATTCATACTATCCAAGCTATGGAACCAAACTAGATGCCCATCAACAGATGACTGGTTAAAGAAAATGTGGTATATATACAAAATGGAATATTAGCCATAAAGAAAAATGAAATTATGGCATTTGCCAGTAAATGGATGGAACTGAAGATTATCATGCTAAGCGAAATGAGAAAATCCCACAAAACCAAAGGCCAAATATTTTCTGTGATATGCAGGATGCTAACACACAATAATGGAGGGATGGGAAGAAGAGAAATTAATTGGATTATATGAAGGGGAATGAAAGGAAGGGAGGGGGAATGAGAATAGGAAGGACAGTAGAATTAATCAGACATAACTTTCCTATGTTCATATATGAATACATGACCAGTGTACCTCCATATCATGCACAACCACAGAAATGGGAAGTTATACTCCATGTATGTATGATATGTCAAAATACACTCTACTATCATGTATATCTAAAAAGAACAAATAAAAAAAGGAATGGGGCTGTAAGTCAGTGGTAGAGCACCCCTGAGTTCAATCCCAGTACCAAAAAATAAATATACAAAGCAAAAATTAAATATTGACATGCTCTAGATTTCAATAGTTGGAATAATATTCATTCTTTTCTTAAAATATTTCCTAGAGAGTTGAGGTTATATCTCAGTGGTAGAGCACTTGCCTAGCATGCATAAGGCCATGGGTTCGATCCTCAGCACCACACAAGAATAAAATAAAGGTACTGTGTCTACCTACAACTAAAACAAAACATTAAAAAATATTCCCTAGACAAGTGTATTCAAACACATGATTTTTACTACCACTTGTATGCTACTGAAAGTCAACTCTCACTAATCCTGTTCTGTTTTCTCTGATCTCTGATGTGTCATAGGCATAGCTAACTTATATGTTCCCAAACTGAATCTTGCTCTTCTCTTTCAAACCTGCTCCTCCTCCAGCCCTACTCACCTCAGTAAATGGCAATTTAATCCTTGCAATTGCTCAGATTAAAAAAAAAAACTTTATCCTTGACTTCTCTTTTTCTCCCACACTTTACATATGATTTATCAGCAAATCCTATTGGCTTTGCCTTCAAACTATATTTAGAATCTGACTACTTCTCACCATCTTCACTGTTAGAATCCTTATCCAAGGTACAACGATTTCTTGACTACACTATTAGTCTCCTAATTACTCTCCCTATTTATATCTTGTCCTCTACACCTGTTTTTCACAGAGCATCCAAGTAGTCCTATAAAAAATAAGGCAAATCAAGTCCTATTCCTGCTCAAAACTCTACTTCTATCTTAGAGCAAAGCCAAAATCCTTCCAGTGGACTGTAAGACCCTCCTATAAATCTACTCAGTTTTTTTTCACCATTACTTTTTTGAGCCTATCCATCTTTTATTTAGTCTTTTCCTTAACTCACTCTAGCCAATCTGGTCTCCCTGTTGTCCCCTGAACATGATAGGCAAATTTCTGCCTCAGGAAACTTTACTTAACATTTCCTCAGCCTAGAATGCTTTCTCCCTAGGTAGCTGAATGAATCAGTCCTCTACTTCCTATGGGTCTCTGTTCAAGGGTCATCGCGTCCTGCGGTTTATCTCAGTTTCTTACTTCCTCATTTCATTACTTCACTAAAATGGCAAAATCACATTTCAAACCTTCCTATTCCCCTTATCTGCTTATTCTTCTTAATGCTCATTACCTTCTAACATGCATTTTACCTCCTTTGAGTATTGCTTTTCTACTTTCTGTAGAATATAATCTTCATAGAATTGTGTCATCAATTTATAAAACAGTACCAAACACATAGTGGGCACTCAATATATATTTGTTTAATGAATAAATTAATTCATCAGTAAATGATATCTGGGCTTTAGACTAGGGTTCATTTGGTAAATTATAGCCTACGGCCTATCACCTGCTTTATAAACAGTTTTATGAGAAAATGGTCACAAGCATTTGTTTACAGATTGTCTTGCACCTTCTTTTCAACTATGGAATGAACTAGTTGTGACAGCCTACATAGCCTACATAGCCTATATGATTCTTTTAGAAAAAACTCACTGATTTCTGCTGTAGATTCACACAACAACTTACAAGACACTGTTCTCTGTATAGCTTTCAGATCTCAAATCCAAACTGACTCAAACTGAGCTTTTCTCTTTCTCCCCAGAACTTTCTCATTCTGTATTTTCAAAGAGCGTGGTTAACCAAGTATTGAACCCAGGGGCACTTAAACACTGAACCATATCTCCAGCCCTTTTTTATTTTATTTACAGAGTCTAACTATGTTTCTTAGGGCTTGCTGAGTTGCAGAGGCTGTCTTTGAACTTCTGATCGACCTGCCTCAACTTCCCAAACTGCTGGAATTACAGGCATATACCATCATGCATGGCCCCTCATTCTGTATTTTGTGCATGTATGAAAACCCCATTCACTCATGCAGCCAAGTCAGAATTTCAGGATTCAGAAATTTTTCTCTCCCACACGTTCCACTTCCAATCACTAATTCCTATGGCTTTTACCTCCTTGTCCCCTCTCAACTGCCCCTGATTCATACTACTATTTCTTCCTTATAGCATCATGGTCAAGAAAAGTTCAAATATTTTGAATTCTTCAACCAAACAGTTAAATGTTTTTAGAACCTTGACCCTGTTTTCCTCTAACTTCATGTCCTTCTATTTGCCCCTAGAGCCACTTCATGTTCCACCACAATGATTTTAGGCTCTGGAACTTTATTCACATTGCATCATCTTGAAATTTCCTTCCCTATATCTCTTTCTTTCTACTTTCAGTATCTGTGATGCTTAGTTTTAGGTGTCAACTTGATTGGATTAAGGAGTAGCTAGATGCCTAGAAAAGCATTAATTTGGGCGTGTCTGTAAAAGCGTTTCCAGAGGAGATTGGCATGTGGGTCTAAGTGGACTAGGTGGGGAAGATCTGGCCTCAGTGTGGGCAAGCATTATCCAATTGGCTGGAATCAAAGAAATATAAAAGGCCAATTGGTCTCTCTCCGAGAGCTGGGTCAGAGTTTTCTTCTGCTGCCTTGGACTTGGGGTCTCTAGATTCACTGGCCTTTGGATTCCAGGAATTACCCCAGGGCAGCCCCACCCTCCTCCATCTTCAGACTTCTGCTTCAGGTGAGTCATACCATCAGCTTCCCTAGTTCTGAAGCCTTGGAATTTGGACTGAGTCAAGCTACCAACATCCCAGGGTCTCCAGTCTGAAGTTGACCTCTCCTTGGACTTCTCAGATACCATGATCACATGAGCAAATTCTCCTAAAAGTCCCTTACATATATCTATATACATATCCTACTAGTTCTCTCTAGATAATCCTGACTAAAACAGTATCTAATATAGGTCATGCTTGTTTTCTATGTACCCTTCTGTATATTCCTGACAACATCACTGAACCTAAATGACTGCTGATGAAGCAGTACCAAGTGACTAAGTACATTACCTCTTAACCAACCTAATTCGATTTAAATGTCAGTTCTTATTAAAAATATTTTAATTGATGCATAATAATTGTACATAGTATTGGGGTAGAAGGCAATAATTTGATGCATGTATACAATGTGCAGTGATCAAATCAAGGTAATTAGCTTTTTCATCTCTTTAACCATGTATCATTTTGTAGCATTGGAAACCAACAAATTCCTGTCTTTTAGTTCTTTGAAACTGTCCAAATTATTCTATGTACATATAGGACATATTGCAGTGAATTGCACCTTTACATATATCTACAAACAACCAATTTTTTTTAAATGCATGAATAGAAGTAAGACCACTAAAATAGAGGAAGGGGAACAGGGAGGAGGGAAAGTAAAGCAGCAGCACTGAGGACTAAAATGGTGCAAATTATATTTCATGCAAGATTATGTCAAAATGAATCTTATCATTATGTATAACAACTAATAAAAACATAAAATATATAATATTTTGTAAACTATAACTATTGTGCTATAGAATAATATACCTTATTTGTGCTCTCTAACTGTATTTTGCTACACATTATTCAACTCTGCCACTTACTAACTAAATAAGCTTGGGCATGTGACCATCACACAGTAGGTGTTTATTATAATCTACTTATTTTAGCTGAACAAATTACAATCAGAGAAGTCAAGTAAGTTGTTTGAAATTGACATAGATAATAAAGCAAAGAATCGTATTTGCTACCAAATATCCATTCTTTCCTTCTTTAATTCTTAGCTGGGTAATACAACATCATAAAAACTATACCTTCTGGCCTCTCGTCACTAAGTGTGACCATGAAATTAAATTCTGACAAATGGTATGCAAATTAAAGTGATATGTGTGACTTCCAGATCATGGCTGTAAAAAAAAGGATTATAACTTCTATTTCCTTTCTTTCCTTCTTCCTGACTGACAAAATGTAGAATATATTCAACCATGGGGATGAAAGCATCACCTTAGGGATGCCAGAGTGCCAAGAAAGAAGGAACCTGGCTGGGTGTGATGGTGCATGTCTGTAATCCCCAAAGTTCAGGAGGCTGAGGCAAGATAATCGTGAGTTCGAAGCCTGTCTCAGCAACTTAGAGAGGCCTTAGCAACTCAGTGAGACCTCGTCTCTAATAAAATACAAAAATGTGCTGGGACTGGGGCTCAATGCTTAAGTGCCCCTGGATTCATTTCCCAGTACAAAAAAAAGAAAAAAGGAAAAGAAAATGAACCTGGGATCCTGAACCTGTGAAATCACCTTACAAGCCTTGTTCCATCTCCCTAGACTATTCTACATCCAAGAAATAAACAACTCTTAGATTAAAACCACTGTATATATGTGTGTGGAAACTTAGACTAGCCTGGGTCCTAGCTAGTAAGTAAAGGGCAATGCTTAGATTTGAACTGTGGATTGACCAAGACTCCATCTTCAATCTCCTCACCCTCTAGAAAAGTTTCTTATTGAATTAGGCTTCCCAAGGATGACAATGTCTGCTAAAAAACTTAAAGCCAAATGTAGTCAAGTATACAAGACATGTTAATAAATATGCCTTGTCCTAACCTGATTCTTGGGCTCATTTTCTGTCTCTCCCCTTGTTTTACCTTTTTCATTTGACCCAACTATAATATATGCTACCTTGTATCTTATATACTATATAAAAATTGCTACCTTAAATTATTTTAGATAATATGAGATATGGTTTAAAAAATAAATACATTAATTTATTCATGGTTTCATTGGGATTCATGATCTGCTACCATGAAATATGTCACCTTGGCATTTGAGGAAATAGCAGAAACAAGAAGGATTGCAATCTTCTCCTACACTTCTTCCCTGAAGTAGGCCATAAATGAATCCCTAACATTCCTCTAAAGTAGGTCATGATACTTTTATTCCAGAGCTAGCCTCCCTATACCTGGAAGAAATGAACATCCTTATTCTTGAAAACAGAAACACCAAGAAGAAATTGAATAAAGAGTCCTTGCCAAGTTCCCCCATCTATTATCATTAGAGCATACCCATAAGTCCTTAAGCATTTTTCTCCAAAACTTCTTTATTAGAATTAGTATAGAACTGCACAAGTTTACCTGTTTCTTTAGGTCTTCACTTTGGAAGGCTCCCATGTCACATATAACGTATTACATAAATTTGTATGACTTTCTCTTGTTAATCTGTCTTTTGTTATAGGGTCTCTCAGTCATGAATGTGTGATGGGTGAAAAGATAAAGCTCTTCTCCCATAGAGTATCATTGTACGTATACCACTTTCATGCATATCATGTTTGTCTCCATATTACATTGTGAACTCCTTAAAGGTAGACAGTGACTTTTTCTTCTTCAATTCCCTCAACATTTAGCATGGTGCCTGATAATAAAATAATGACATACTCAAGCAATATTTTCTGAATGTATGAAATTCCCAGGCCAAAATCAATATTAAACGTCATCGTGATTGTGTCACAATGGGATTTCCTTTCATTGTCAACACAAGTCAAGGAGGAAGACATACAATAAATGCAGTTGGGGAAGTGTCATATGTTTGGAGGAGTGATAGTAAAGATAGGAAACACATACCTTGCCAAAGTGCTCAATTAGGATTTCAACCACGATGTTCTGGAATTTGATGTTCATCATGGCAGCCACAGTGTCCTCTTGAGCTCTCATCAGGGTGGGTCCAAAGATCACCCCCATGTTGGAAGGAGTCATGAGATTCTCTTTGCTGTGTTCACACACACTGCAGGGAAAAAAATGGTGAACAAGATCTCCTCTAATACCCCCTCATAACCAAGCATGTTGTAGGTGCTACTGAGGGAAAAAGAAGCTAAAAATTAGAAGGAAATGAGAGCCCAATGTAAAAATGAGAAGAAAGGATTCCAACGGAATAATTCACCAACAACACAAGATGGCATAGAATTAAGAGCCAAACTGAGACACTGTGAATTTAGTTAGCAGTGCTAGTGGAGTTAAGAGTCAGGGGAATAGAAGACTACCTTAAAATATTTGGAGAGTCAAAGAGGGAATCAAGAGGGCATTCAAGGCAGGAGGAAAAACACAATACAGGAAAGACTATCTTCCATTTACTCTAGTCAGTAACCTGGCCCTTTCCCCATCCCCAGAGAAGTGAAAATCTGAAAGAGCTCAAAAGAATCCTTAAGATCATTCCTTCATCATCTTCCTCTTCACAGATTAAAAAAAGGCCCAGAGAAGGAAGGATATTTGCCTGAAGTCACATTCAGTTAGCTATAGAGTAGATCTTGTAATCTCAGATTTTCTGGCCCTAGTCACTTTTGCTTTAATTTCCTATAGTGGCTGCCTGTCATTTAAAGGAGAGGGTCAGCTATCTTCACCGTGGCAGTTAAGATCTTCAGCAACTTTCTCCCTATTTATAACCCATATGCACAGCCTAGACTATGAAGTTGACCTGGGTTTGAATCCTAACATGGCCGCTAACCAATTGTGTGTCAGGGAGTGTTAACTAACACTAACTTCTCTGAGCTTCAGTTTTCCCAATTGTTTAAATGGTACCTATTTCAGAGAGTTTTGACGTAGAGCTAAATTGTCTCAGCATGGTACTACATGCTCTAGAAATATGTTATTACCTCTCCATTCTAGGCAATGCTGACCTTTGACACTCTCATTACATTAAACTGCTTAGATTAGGGTTTTCTGGCTACCTCAAGTTGTTTCAGGCAGACCTCCATATCTTTGCTGATGCCAGTCCCTCTGCTTAGAATGTCCCCCTTCCTCATAACTAAAGAATGCTGATTTATTCTTCCAGATTCACATTCAGTGTAAACACAGCCCACTGTCCTCAACTTGGTACCATGGACAAGCTAAGGTTTTTATTTTTTTCTGTTTACTTATCTCCCTCTCCTACTAGGTTATAAACAACTTCCAAATGTGTTCCTGGTACACAGCAGGTACTAATAAATTATTTTTGAAGGAACTGAGTTACTCTAATGCTGTTTTAAATAGTACTGGAAGCAGCCAAATAAAAGGCATACAACCCTTTGGTCAGCTTGGCTATGGGCATGGGGAGGTTAGAAAAAGGGCCAGGCCAGCTGCCCACTCTAAACACCAATTTTCCAAATCCACTCAGGATTGTAAGAGATTGACTCATCAACCAGCAAGTTCTTGACACTAAGTGGATAATTGAGGGGACAGAATCCTTAGACAAATCTTAAAGAAGTCTGTTAAGCCCCTGACAAAGGCTGGGTACCATTGAAATGGTAATAAGCAGTAACCACTCAGGGCCTTTGATATTGCTGGGCTGCTGATGGGTCCCTTTCAGCTGCTTAAATACCTCTGCAATTAACCTTTATTCTTTAGTGACAGATTTTTTTTTCAGATATTAAAATGGAAAAGTATCTCCATGCTGCCACCAAGTGATCTGTAAAGGCTAAACCACTAGTGACAAAGCAAGAGCACTGGCTTATCTCCTTTGTGAACTCTGAAGGACACTGATGTTTGCTCAATATTCAGCAGTTCACTGGATCATTAGATTTGCAAAACAGCAGAGTACTTTAGCTTTGAAGCCCATGTTCACTAAGGGTAAAACATCTAGTAAGATTACAGTTGGTGAATACATGGCAAAATGAGAGTTCGCACCCACGTTTGTTGCTCTCCAGACCTTACAGTGGTCCCATGGCATCCTACTGTCTGTTTTTCTAGTTTCAAAGCTAGAAAAAGAAGTTTCTGTGGGAGCCTTTTTAAAGCTGAAGCCACCTACTATTTCTCTGAAGGAGGTTCCTTGTATCCCTTTTAGGATACTCCTCCTTCTTTGCATTCTAATGAGTTTGGAAGACTAACTGTTCTTTGTATGTGTCATTTCTCTTATTTTTTATTTTTCTTATAGTGCTGTGGATGGGGGATTAAACCCATGAAATTATGTATGCTAGGCAAATGGTCCATCATTGAGTTACTTCTATAATCCTATACATTTTGAATACTTGTATTGTAAGGGAACAAAACAAATGAAACAAAAAACAAGGGCATAGTGAACAGTGAATTAGGGAAAAGAACTGCAAGTCATCTATTCCACATGGTCTGGAGAAAAGGCATACAACTTCAGCATTGAAATTTGAAACAAAGGAATGGGTATCTGAGATCACTGGGGTTATAACCTTGAGGACTATATCTTATCCCTAGTCCATCCCCTTCCCATCCTCTCATCCCCACTTCTTCACAGCTGCCAAGAGCTAGTACCTTTCCTTCACTACACACTTCTGCTATGATGTGCTGCCTCATCTCAGACCCAGAGAAACCTTGAGCCAAAATAAATCTTTCCTATTCCAACTTGATTGTATCAGGCATGTTTTACATGGATGAAAATCTTACTAACACAGAAGCAGAGGGAGAGGAGTTTCAAAAGAGCCCCTGTTACACCATCACACCCTTAGAGATGTACCATCAAGATAGCTTCTTCGAGTTCTAAGAAATGACCTAGGGAATTCCAATATCATCTCTCAGTTAACTCTGATACAATATTTGGTAAAACACTTGGGAGTGATGGGGACAAATTAGAAGCTTGTGCCATTACAAAAGGAGTAACCACTACTCAACTCCAGCTGATTATGGCCATATGGGCTGCAGGTCCAATGTACCCAAATGCCTCATTTCTAAAATCTATATTTTGATGAAAACTCTGAATTTCTTAAATTTTGGTGTTAACCCATGTACATTTCAAAATAGTCCAGGACAAATGAAATATATGTTTCTCGATCTGCTACCTAGACTGCCAGTTTGAGATACCTGATTTAGAAGGGTAAGTGGCCAAATGGTGGGAGGACTTAGGGTTCCATAATTCTAAGGATTTTATGTATTATGACTCCTAAATAAAGACAGCAATTTAACTCACATTCCTAGTTCCATTACTAAAATACTGTATAGCTCTGGCACTATCTGTCTCCATTCTTAGGTATCTGGTTCCTCACGTATAGAGTAAGAGTTATTTGAATCAATGATTGGGATAGAGTCAAACTAAAAAGCTTCTTCTCAGCAAAGGAAACAATCAGCAATGTGAAGAGAGAGCCTTCAGAGTGGGAGAAAATCTTTGCCACACACACTTCGGACAGAGCACTAATCTCCAGAATCTACCAAGTACTCAAAAATCTTTACACCAAGAACACCAATAACCCAATCAATAAATGGGCCAAGGAAATGAACAGACACTTTACAGAGGAAGATCAACAAGCAATCAGCAGATTTATGAAAAAATGTTCAACATCACTCGTTATAAGAGAAATGCAAATCAAAACCACCTTAAGATTTCATCTTACCCCAATTAGAATGTCTTTTATCAAGAACACAGGCAACAACAGGTGTTGGCGAGGTTGTGGGGAAAAGGGTACACTCTTACATTGCTGGTGGGAGTGCAAGTTGGTGCAGCCACTCTGGAAAGCAGTGTGGAGATTCCTTAGAAAACTTGGAATGGATCCACCATTTGACCCTGCTATCCCACTCCTTGGCTTATACCCAAAGGACTTAAAATCAGATTGCCTCAGTGATGCAGCCACATCAATGTTCATAGCTGCTCAATTCACAATAGCTAGATTATGGAATCAACCTAGATGCCCTTCAGTAGATGAATGGATAAAGAAACTGTGGTATATATACACAATGGAATATTACTCAGCTATAAAGAAGAATAAAATTATGGTATTTGTAGGTAAATGGATGATGTTGGAAACTCTTATGCTAAGTGAGATCAGCCAATCCCAAAAATCCAAAAGCCGAATGGTCTCTCTGATATATGAATGATGATGCATAATGTGGGGGGGAAAGATGGCAAGAATGGAGGAAAGATAGCTAGCATAGAGGGAAGGGAGGGGTGGGGGTGGGTGGGGGGTAAAATTAATAACAGAATGTGTGACATATACCATTGCCCTGTGTACATGCATGAACGCACAGATGGTGTGACTCTACTTTGTGTACAACCAGTGAAACAATAGCTGTACTCCATTTGTGTTCAATAAAAAAGAAAAAAAAAAAAAAAAAAAAAAAATAAAGTGCATGAAGTTTCCTCTCTTGTGTAAATTTCCTAAATAGAACTAACTCTGCTTTGCAATTTACATTTTATCTACAACTTTGGTTATTATGTTTTTAAAATATATAAAATAGTGAAAACAATGGTACTATGAACATTTACCGTCTACACCTTGATTCATGAATTCACATTTTGCCACATTTGCTTTCTTGCTGTATATGTTTTTTCTGAACTTTTTGAAAGTAAATTGATTCAAAACTAAATACTTCAGCATTCATCTTCAAAGAAAAAGCATATTTTTCTACGAAATCAGAGTAACATTTTCACATCTAAGAAAATTTACTGTACTTTCATATCATCTAATATCCAGTCCATACACAAATTTTCACAAATATCACAGAAAAAAGTCCTTTATAATTAAGTTTTTCAAATCTGGATCAAGTCAAAGTTCATATACTGCATTTGTTTGTTTCTTTACTCTTATTGTAAAATAGTACCCCTACCACTTTTCCTCATGGCATTGACCTTTTTGATAAGTCCAAGCCAGTTGTCTCATAGAATGTCAAATATTCTCTATTTTTCTATATGTTTTATTGCCCATACACTGGAAATGCTTAATTTAAGTCAGACTGAAAATTTTTGGCAAATATACCCCATAGATCATGCTTTGTACTTCTCAATAAATCGAATTAGGAGGCAGATGACATCAGTTTGTACCATTATCAGTGATGCTAACTTTGATCAATTACTTTAAAACTGGTTTCTATAACATGGCTTCACCGGAAAGATCCATTGTTTGCATTTGCAATTAGTAAATAACCTTTGGGTTATACACTGAAATTATGAAATTATCTTGTTCCTCAATACTCTCTTACCTAATAATTTTTATCAACCTCTAAAACAGGGTGATAGGGTTGCAAATTAGTGCTTTTTCTATTTTTTATCTTTTCTCCTACATTTACTAGCTGGAATTCTTATATAAAAAAACAGCTTTCCTTCCTTTATCAATACCATGAGTTTTTGTTTATTTAATGTGTCATAATCATATGCTGTTGTTCATGTTGCCTCCAAATGTCATCAAGTGTTGGTCCTTTCAAGTAGGTTCTTGTGTCCTTTTTGGATATGATGTTATTAGTATTTCAACTCTTCCTTCCTTTTTGGCATAATTTAGCCAATTGTATTAGATAGAATTTATTTTCCTTGCTCTACACCTGGTCAGCCATTTCTTAAGCATCACTGGTTCCTTTGAAAAGGGAATGGAATTTGGAAACAAAGAATTAGGCACTAAGTATATGCATCACTTTTTGGGTAGAATAATTTCAAGACTGGTTCAATGAATACAGGTTCGGGTTTATTATTTTATTTTTAAATCATAATTTCATATTAACATTCTCAAATTAACTTTAATGTTACAGAATTTTTCTTTACATCTTTAATTTTATATCTGTTTTTATTTTTTCTTAGATGGTAAATCTTGGCTTCTAATAACTTGAATACTTTTGTTTTTATTCTATCCTTGTGAGATGTGCATTTCAAATCATAATTACATCACTGCTAAAAATACTGACTGGATGATGTTTTAAACATGCAGTTCTTCTTATTCTTAGAGTGTATCTTGTAAAGAATGAGTCAGAGACTCTATGTTGACAAGTTATTTGAAATAATGTTTTCTCTATGTGATTCTGTGACTGTTATCACATTGATAAACATTTAGATTAATTTGTTTTTTGGTGTACATTTTTAGGGTTTATAATATTTTCTTTTCGATTTAACGTTAGTTTTAGCTGTGAAAAATATCAATATGAGTTAAAAGTCAAAATCATATAAGGAGGGCTGGGGTTGTGACTCAGTGGTAGAGTGCTTGCCTAGCATATGTGAACCACTGTGTTTGATCCTCAGCACCACATATACATAAATGTATAAAATAAAGCCCTATCAATATCTAAAAATATATTTTTAAAATCATATAAGGAGGTAGACTTAGAGCAATCTAGCTCTTATCCCTACCCCTTCTGTATTATTCACCACCTAGTCCCTGTATAGCCATTTTATTTATTTTCATAACTTCATTGAGATAAATTTCACAAAACAATAAATTCACCCTTTTAATAGTTTAATAGTTTTTAGTATATTCACAGAGTGGTGGAACAGTCATCACTACCTAATTATTCCAGAAAAATTCCATTATTTCAGTAATGAAAAATTCTTTTTCATTACTCTAAAGAGAAACCCCATGCCCATTATCAACCACTTCTTACTTCTTCACTTCCAAGATCCTGGAAACCAGTAATCTACTTTGTCTCTGTCTCTACAGATTTATTTTTTCAGGTGAATGGACTAATATGTGGATTTTTGTGTCTGACTTTTTTCATTTAGCATGATGTTTTCAAGGTTCATCCATATGTTACCATCCATCAGTCCTTCATTCCTTTGGATGGTCAAATAGTATTCTTCTGTATGGAATATATGACTTTTTTTTTACCATTATTTATTTATTTATTTATTTTATTCATTTAATTTTGATCCATTGAACACAAATGGAGTACAGCACTTGTTTCTGTGGTTGTGCACAAAGTAGAATCACACCATCTGTGCATTCATACATGTACACAGAGCAATGATGTCAGTTTCATTCTATTATTATTCTTAACCTCCCACCCCAACCCCACCCCTCTCTTCCCTCTATGCTATCTATCCTTCCTCCATTCTTGCCACTCTTCCACCCCACATTATGCATCATCATTCACTTATCGGAGAGATCATTCGGCCTTTGGATTTGGGGGATTGGCTAATCTCACTTAGCATGACAGTCTCCAACATCATCCATTTACCTACAAATGCCATAATTTTATTCTTCTTTACGGCTGAGTAATATTCCATTGTGTACATATACCAGAGTTTCTTTATCCATTCATCTATTGAAGGGCATCTAGGTTGGTTCCACAATCTAGCTATTGTGAATTGAGCAGCTATGAACATTGATGTGGCTGCATCACTGTAGTAATCTGATTTTAAGTCCTTTGGGTATAGGCCAAGGAGTGGGATATCTGGGTCAAATGGTGGATCCATTCCAAGTTTTCTAAGGAATCTCCACACTGCTTTCCAGAGTGGCTGCACCAACTTGCACTCCCACTAGCAATGTATGAGTGTTCCCTTTTCCCCACATCCTTGCCAACACCTGTTGTTGCCTGTATTCTTAATAAAAGACATTCTAATTGGGGTAAGATGAAATTTTAAGGTGATTTTGATTTGCATTTCTCTTATAACGAGGGATGTTGAACATTTTTTCATAAATCTGCTGATTGCTTGTAGATCTTCTTCTGTAAATTGTCTGTTCATTTCCTTGGCCCATTTATTGATTGGGTTATTAGTGTTCTTGGTGTAAAGATTTTTGAGTACTTGGTAGATTCTGGAGATTAGTGCTCTATCTGAAGTGTGTGTGGCAAAGATTTTCTCCCACTCTGAAGGCTCTCTCTTCACATTGCTGATTGTTTCCTTTGCTGAGAAAAAGCTTTTTAGTTTGACTCTATCCCAATCATTGATTCGTGCTTTTATTTCTTGCGCTTTGGGAGTCATGTTAAGGAAATCTGGTCCTAGATCAACATGATGGAGATTTGGACCTATTTCCTCTTCTATTACGTGCAGGGTCTCTGGTCTAATTCCTAGGTCCTTGATCCATTTTGAGTTGAGTTTTGTAAAGGGTGAGAGATATGGGTTTAGTTTCATTTTGCTGCATAAGGATTTCCAGTTTTGCCTATCAATTTATCTATTGGTAGATATTTGGGTAATTTTTCACCTTTGGACAACTATGAATAATGCTGCTATGAGCATTTTGTACAAGTTTTTGTATGTATATATGTTTACTTTTATCTTGGATATACATAACTCTGAGTGGAATTCTGGGGAGTCACTTTTTTATTTTACTGTAGTTCATTTGAGGAAATAAGAAAATGTATATGTAGATATGTAGAATGTTTCTATATTTTTGTTTTCTTCTATCTTCTTATGAAAATTCAGCACATTATATACCCTATTTTTACACCTACCTCATTCTGTTTCTTATGACTACAGAAAACTGCATGGTCAGATATATCTTTATCTATTCCACACGTCCCTGTTGTTGCATTTTCCAATCTTTTGTTATTAAATTTATGCTGCAGTGACAAACTCTGTCCACTTGTTCTGTATTTGTGGAGGTGTATCTTTAGAGTAGTTGCCAAAAGTGGGATTGCTACTTCAAAGGGTAACTGTATATGCAAATTTGTTAGGTATTTCCATCTCCTCCTCCTCTGAGACTTTAGTGAATCAGTACTGCAGTGTATTAGAACGTCTGTTTCCCCATTGTCTCATCAACAGAGACTGTGCACTGGAATTTGCTAATAAATGGTAGCTCAGTGTAAGATTAATTTGTATCTTTAGTACTAATGAGTGAGCCTCAGTATTTTTTATATATTTAAAGGCACCTGTCTTTCTATTTCTTTGATCTATTGTCTTTTCATGTCTCCTTTTACTTTATGGATTTTTAGGACCAAAAGATTGTTGAAGTAAGCCAGGTGGCTAGCCTCTGGGTAGTTGGAAGCAGGCAACCTGTTACGTACTGCCTGCAGGGACATTTTCATGACACCTTGTTGAGTCTCATGTTGAGAAACTTAGAAAGTCACAGCTGAAAGTGTTTTTAAAGATTATATGACCCAGTACTCTCAGATGAAGAAACTGAGGCTCAACAAATGGTAGGCACTTTCTTTAGGTCACATAAAAATTAGAGGTAAAACTGTAACTTGAACCCAAGTCTCTTTCCCCAGTGAAACTTCAAATTAACATGCATATTTTCTATTATATTTTATTTAATTTTTGCTGATTTCTCTACTTTTACTAAGATTAGTACAAACTATATTTGGAGACAAAACATTCCTTAATGTCCTCTATTAGTCTAAAATACAAACATTGGGAATACATATAAAAGCTGTTCTCTTGTAATTCTTCTTATTATCTGTATCAGTGTATATAACACTCATTCATTATGCAAGTGCTATTAAATTGAAAATCAGAGAAAGCAAGAGCAGAATCAGATATTTGCTGAGATATCATAGGAAGACCTGAGGCCCAGATGAACAGAGGGCTCGGAATCTATCACAGTGGGGTGCTGAGAGGGTCATTAACCAGAGCCTCACCTTCACTAAGGGCCTCAATTTTAGGTGTTTAAAGTCCTCTCCAAATAAGGTTGAAATGTCATCTGACTACATTTTTAGTGAGGACAGCTTTATTTGCTAAATATATGCTTTAAATGCATTACAATTTCTCTAATCTTACTTTCACCATACTGTTGAATATTCCAGGAGAAGCCTTGAGAGTGACCTGCCCACTGAGAGGACTAGCAGCAGAAATGAATCTAGAATCCATGCTTGCTGTCTCCTGAACACAGTGCTTTCTGCATTTTATTGAGCCAGGTAAATTCATCTTTATTTACAATACTATATCCTCTGACCAGGAAGCACCACTGTGGAGCACAAGTGCCCCTTTAACACACCTATGTCAGAGCCTTGGCACTAGGCTTAATCTCTGTAATAATGTTACTGTTTGTCACCAGGGCAAGAAGTTGACCAAAATCCTAACAATTCTCATTTGGTGAGAGCTTTCTATGTGCCTGTGCTATAAGCTTTGCCTGTGTTCACTGAGTTTTGTTTTTGTTTAGTTTTGTGGTACTGGGTGTTGAAACCAGGGACTTATACCTTCATAAGCAAGCACTCTACCACTGAGCTACAATCCCAGCCTTTTCATTATTTTGCTTTTCTTGTGAAACAGGACCTCACTAAGTTGTGCAGGCTGGCCTCAAACTTGCAATTCTCCTGCTTCAGCCTTCCAAGTAGCTAGAATTACAGGCATGCACCACCATGCCAAGTTGGCATTACTTATTCTTTTTTTGTTTTGTACTGGGGATTGAACCCATGAATACTTTTTCACTGAACTATATCACAGCCCATTTTAGGTTTTTGTTGTTGTTGTTGTTGCTGTTGTTGTTTTCATTTTGAGACGGGTCTCAATAAGTTGTTGAGGCTGGCCTTCAGCTTTGATCCTCCTGCCTTAACCTCCTGAGTTGCTGAGATTATGGATGTGCACAATCACACCTATATAGCTGTGTTCATTCTAATCCATACATCAGTCCTACATGGTAGGCATTACTATTCTCATTGTAAAGATGACAAAACAGAGTCAGAATCCCAGATAAATAAGTTATAGAGCTAGGATTCAAAACCAGGTTTAGCTGACAGCAAAACCTGTGCCCAGTCCAACTAACTGAGTGTTATACTTCAACTAAGACAATCCAGCTACACGGTGACTCTGAGAAGATACACATGAGGGTAAAGGCAAAATCACCTTCTTCACATAGCACTCAGCCTGGCCAGGAAGCAGATGGGGGCTGAGACCCTACCATGTGACCCAGTCCTCAAATAGTAACTCTTTCTGAAAACCATACAGTTACTTACTTGACCAAGTGTCTAATCAGAAGTTCCAGCATCTCACGGTTCTTTTCTGGTAGCTTATAAACCAGGGAGTGAATAGCTCCCAGACGATAATCCAGGTTATCAGACTCTGTCAGAAAGAAGAGTATGAGAGATATTTGGCTTTCTGGGCAATTGGATTGAACAAACTCTCATATACACACATATATACAGACATACACACACACAAACACAGGTGCAGAGAAAGACAACCAGAGACACAGAGAAAATCAAAAGATGAAGAGAAAAATAGGTACAGAGACAATGAATGACAAGAGAGACCAAGAAGAAAGAGAACAAAAGGCAGAGAGAAAAATATAGGCCTAGAAAGATGAAGAAAACAGAAGATAGAAGAGAAGGAAGAGAAGAGAAGGCTATTTTAAAAAAATCAGAATTCTGGCCATAGCAGATTGTTCCTAAAATCCCACATGTACACCTCTGTTTGACAACCCTTTCCCACCCACCTTCCTTGTGGTACTGCTGCTGCCTCTGGGTTCTTGTGAAAATCCATAAGGGAGCCCAGAAACACTGAGCAAAGCTTCCTTACCTCAAAGACCTGTCAAGAGGTCAAGTCCCCTGAATTCTTATCATTCACACTACACAGGTCACAATGCAGGATAAGGGCTATGCAGAGGCAGGAGAGACAGTAATAAAATGGTCTCACCCAAAATGGTTGGTGCTTCCTTAGTGGCCAATCTTTGTGTTGACTCTATGTGCCCTTGTTCATATGGACCCCTCTACCCTCACTTTTTCTTATCTAGAAAATACGACACTTGTGGTAACAGATTAAGACTAAGGACTCACAACATAATTGAAAAAGCATTTGAAAAGGCAATGTGCTAAAGGAAGCTGAAACAGCAGCTGTAATGTAATCATTTTGCTGTTCCTTGGTAATATAAGCCAGTTCTCTTGTTGTGAAGTAAGAGATACTAAATAAATAAACCAAAGACTTTATACCTGTCACATCCCTCAAGTTAGCCAATTTACTCCAACCAACTCAACTAACATTGCTTTATGAAAAAATCACATAACTCTTGGGATAGCAAGCAGGAATATTCTCATTTGGCAGTGGGAAAAATTTGTGTTTGTGTTTTTGGTTTTTGTCCCACAAGTAGTTTTCAAGACTTATTGCTGTAAACCTTACTAAGAAACCATGACAACACATTAACTAGTAACATAAATACTTACTGGCAGCAGAGACCAGCTCTTTGTGAAGCCTATAGGTCATGACAGGTTCAGAAAGATTCCTGAAATTAATGAAGACTGTAAGTTCCTTTGGGGAGGGTGCAGCCAGACTTTGGATTCTCATTCGGTGGATAATGAGGGGAATGTTTCTGAGCCCCACAGCTTAGTGTGATTGCATACATTTTTCTGTTTACCTGAGACTTTATCGGGGGAATCCAAGTTGCTAGTAATTCAACAGAAGACCTGGAAAATATAGACTAAGGATTCTAACACGGTCTCTAATTGCTACTCAAAGAGAATGAAAGTACAAATAAGCCCTGCAAAGTTCCAAAAGAGACATGCTCTGAATGCTACCATGAATCCCTTACAATCTGATATATGCATAGAATTTCCAAATACTCTTGCATCTGTTTTTCCATTTCATCTTTCCAATGACCCATCAGGTGGAGCAGTTATTCAAATCCTTATTTAACAGAAGAAGAAACTGAAGTTAAAATGTTCTGCATTTAGTCAAAAAATATTGGCTCAGTACCTACTTGTGCCTGGCATCATTGCCAGGTTTTGGGGATCCAGAAATGAATAAGTGTAGTCCAAACCTCCAAGGAGCTAAGTCTAGTAGAGGAAAGCATCATACACCAAATTTTCCATGCAGTGGGACAAGTGTAAACAATAAATATATGTGGTGAGGAAGGAAGGAAGTAAATAATAATAATAATAATAATAAATAGCAAACTTTGCATCATTGTGATTTATGTGCTTTAACTCATTTAAATCCTATGATTACTCTGTGAGATAGGTACTATGATTATATCCATTTTATAGATGAGGAAACTGAGACCCACAGAAGATAAAGAACTCATCCAAGTTTACCAGCTAAGAAGTGACAAAGCCAGGCAGTCTGTCTCCAGACTCCCTGCTCTCAATTACTATGCTACATGGCCTGCCACTATTATTGTAGTAATCCAGGGGACAATAGGTAGTGAAGACCCAGACCAAAATACTGGAAATAACATACAAAGACAAGGTGAAGAGGGTTCTCTGAAAGATACTAAAAATAGAATTCCTTCATTGATTGGGTATGATGGGGAGGGATGGGGTAATTTGGTTTGGGTGAGTAGATAGAATAGGAATGGATTAAGAGGGAAGAAGAGAGGCTAAAGCAGAGGGACATGTCTATTAAAAAGGTGGAAGCAGAGCCCTTGTAGGGCTGAGAAGCAGATGTGGAAATAATGAACCCAGAATGGTGGTTAAAACCATGAGAACAGATGGTCCTGCTCTAGAAGAGATGTCAAACTGACAGTCAAAAAAAGGCTTTCTGACATTTCTTTTTTTTAGTCTAGCACAGTGCATAAATGTGAAATGGAATTCAATCAATGATCAAAATAAGAAAAGTTAAGGTATTTCATATAAAAATCTGTATTTCCATCTCTGTTGAAAAATGCAATGATCTGGCTCCATCAGATAACGTGGATGGTTGCAGAAGAACATTACTTTTTATATATAAAGAAAGGGATTGCTATGCAAATAAAGGTTCATTATATAATACATTTAATGTGAAAACAGTCTATTTCACTCATTTTTATTTCCTGGACCCCAGACATATTTGAATTTTCCATCCCTCAATGTAATAGAAGGAGAACATAGCCCTGGGAAATATCAGGTAGAAATTTCATAAAAAGGGTGGCCAAGAATGGTCAATGAGGTAAAAGGAAAACCAAAATCAAGTGATACTGCAAAATCCAAAAGATAAGAAAGTTTTAAGGAGGGCTTGTTACCACTTTTAACTCTACAGAGAAGTCAAATAACAAAAAGACTAAAATCATCCTCTGTGTGCAACACTGAAGGAGTCACTGGTGACCCTGGCAAGAAGAGTTTCTATGGAACAGTGGAGGTAAGAGTCAGATTAAAATGGGATGAAGAGCAACTGGCAGTTAAGAACTATATATAAGACAAGTATAATATTGATACAGAAGCCTGGCTGGGATCAGATGAAGTATCTTATGAGACTGGCTTGTCTAAGATCCTGATTCTAATTATTACCTATATGGTCAATGATTCCCAAGTATAGCTCAAGCCCAGAAATCATAACTGAGTTTCACTTTTATATATCCAATTGCCTCCTAAACACAGTGCCCTAGGTTCTTCAAAGACATTCAAAATTTGATATATACAAAAGCCAACTTCTTGTCTCCCTCAAATTTAGCTATCTTCTTATATTTCCCCAATCAATAATGTATGGACATCACTTCGTTGTGTGGGCCAGACATGTGGAAGCTGTCCTTTTATTTCCCTCTCATCAATCCTCATATCTAGGTTCATCAACTCTGCTTCCTAAATTTCTTGAATATGTTCATTTCTACCAATTTCCACTGTTACATTCTAGTCCAATAAGGAGCAACATGTCTTGCCTGGACCATAATAGCCTGCTCACTGACTTTTACCTCCACCAATTTTGTGTCCCTCTACTTGTGTCTCCATACTATTTTTCCCACAATACAAATCTCATCATGTAACCCCTTGCTTAAAACTTTTCTAAACTGGGCATGGTGGTGCACATCTGTTATCCCAGTGGCTCAGGAGGTTGAGACAGGAGGATTGTGAGTTCAAGGCCAGCCTCAGCAACTTAGTGAGGACTGAAGCAACTCAGTGAGACCCTGTCTCTAAATAAAGTACAAAATAGGGCTGGGTATGAGGCTCAGTGGATAAGTGCCTCTGAATTCAATCCCAGTACCAAAAAACAAAACCCACTTTTCTATAATTTAAAGATAAATCTAAACTCCAATTATTAAAATGTCCTATAAGACCCTGCATCATTTGATCCTTATGTACCTCCCCCTCTCACTCTACACTTAATACTCCACCCACTTTGGTCCATGTAGTTTTTGAATGGCCTTCCTGTCCTCTGTTTTAAGGCATTTAGATATATAGTTCTTTTTGTTAGGAACCATCCGTCTTACTTGATTCCCACTTATGGTTCAAAACACAGTTTAAACAATCAGAAAAAGCCCAGCAATCCTATTTGTTATGGTTTGGCTGTATGGTATCCCTCAAAAGTTCATTGTGAGACAATGCAAGAATGTTCCAATGTGAAATGATTAGATAATGAGGGTTATAATCTCATTAGTGGATTGATCCATTGACAGGGATTAACTGGGTGGTAACTGTAGGCAGGTGGGGTATATGTGGAGGAGATAGGTCACTTGGGGTGTGACACTGGGGTTTATATTTTGTCACTAGTGAGGAGAGCACTCTCTGCTTCATTATTGCCATATCCTGAGCTGATTTCCTCCACCACATCCTTCTGTCTTGATGTTCTGCCCCACCTTGGGCCCATAGCAATGGGGTTGGCCATCTATGAACTGAGACTTTTGAAACCATGAACCCCAAATAAACTTTTCTCCTCTATGGTGACCTTATCAATGGTTTGATCACAGTGGCAAAAAAGCTAACTAAAACAGAACTTAGTACTGAGAAATGGAGCTGTTCTTGTGGCTAATGTGACCCTGTGGTTCAGAAGCTTTTGGACCTTTTTGGAATTTGCAGAAAGTATTTTGAAAAGCTTATAGATGAAAGCTGGAAAAGCTTTAGAAAGTTGTAAGTGGAGCTTAACGGGTGATTCTGGTGGGAGCTCCAAAGACCAGAATGTAAATAGGACTATGGACAGGAAAGACTGGGCTCATATAGTTTCAGAGGAAGAGGACCCTACTGGAAATTTGACTAGAAGCCATTCCTGTTGTGTTCTGGGTAAGAAGTTGTCTACATTTTGCCCATGTCTTGAGATTTTCTGTGAGACTAAACTTAAGCCTGATGAACTTTTTAAATTGGGAGAGGAAGTTTCAAGGCAGCATAGCATTCAGGCAGTAGACATTACTGCCCGCTTTTAGTCAAGTTTACTATGATAATCAAGAGTAGAAAGAAAAGAAGAAAAATCTGAAAAATACTGCAGTTTGACCAGAAAAGTGGGAATAAAACTAGAGATAAGGATGGTGTGGTTGCTAAAGATATAGCCAATAAAGAGATGCTAAATACCTTGAACCAAGACAAAAGAAAGATGGCTTGTGAACACCTCAAGAATTGCGATGAACACACCTATCTCAGGGTCAAGAGTGTAAAAGTAAAAATTCCTTTGAGAAGAGACCATGGGGGAGCCCTGCTTACACAGAGGGGCCTAGGAAGCTGTTTCATCATGCTCACATACTCAGGCACTCACAGACTTCTGCAGTCCTGGTCCAAGAGACTTGGTTACTGCCGGAGATGGTGGTAGCCCTTGGCATTAACCATATGGTATGGTTCTGTAGGACTATAGGAGGCTAGAGTTTGGGGGTCATGTAGGCTTCCACTGAGATTTCAAATGAAGGTCTGGGAATCTAGGTAAAGTGAAGCTGGGTCAGAGTCCTTGTGAGATGCCTCTGAGAGGGTGATGCATGGAGAAGTAAGAAGGAAGTCAAAGTTGCACTTGAGATTCCCAAGAATAATAGATGCCAATAACATGGGACATCTGCTGACTAAAGCTGTAGGAATTAGGCACAATCAAGCAAAAGGAGAGGTCATGTGCGCTACAACCAGAAAGTCCACAGGGGTAGAGATATACAAGCCCTTTGGAGAGAAGATCATGATGTTATGTGTCCCAGAATGCTGAACACTGACTCACAGGATTTGCTTGCCCAGCTGGATTTTGGTCTTGCTTTGGTTCCATCCCTTCTTTCTGTGCCACTGTTTCTCCCTTGTGGGATGGAAATGCTTACTCTGTGCCATTATATATTGAATATATGCAACCTCATTTTGAGTTTTACAGGGACTCACACTGACAGTTTGCATTGTGTCTCAGAGGAGATTTGTACTTGGGCTTTTGGGTAATGCTGGAAATGTTGGTACTATGGGGACTCTTGAAATTGGACTAAAATATATTTTGCCTTGTGAGATGGGCATGAGCTTTTGGGGACCAGTGGCAGAATGTTATGGCTTAAATATATGATGTCCCTCAAAAGCTCATGTGTGAGACAATGCAAGAAAGTTCAGAGGTGAAATGATTGGGTTATGAAAGCCTACACCTAATAAGTGAATTAATCCACTGATAGGAATTAACTTGGTAGTAATGGTAGGCAGGTAGAGTGTTGCTGGAGGAGGTGGGTCACTGGGGGTGTGACATTGAGGTTTATATGTTGTCCCAGTGAGCAGAGTTCTTCCTGCTTCCTGATTACCATGTCCTCTGGTACTTTCTAATATGCCTTCCCACCATGATGTTCTGCCTCACTTCAGGCCCCAAGGAATGGAGGTGGTCATCTATGAACTGAGACCTCTAAAATTGTGAGCACCACATAAACTTTTCCTCCTCTAAAACTATTCTTTCCAGGTATTTTGGTCATAAAGGCAAGGAAACCTGACTAAAACACTATTAAATGTCTTCAAAGAACACCATACCTCCTTTTAGAGCACTTACTGTTGGTTACATTTGTATGATTATCTTCTGTCTGTGCTCCTCACTACAAATTCTTTAAGGTCAGAGACCATATTTACTTTCAACAGTATGCTTACTGACTAATATTCTACTTGTTATAGAACAGGCACTCAGAAAATGTTAGCTGATTTAGAGATGGGCACTCCTGGAATGACATAGCCAGTTAAATAAAAGAGGTTAAAGACACAAAAGAGAGAAGTGGATGATTTTTATGGTACTTTCCTGGAAATGTTAGAGACAAATAGTGATTTAAAAATCCAGAACAATGAAGGAAACCCACTGGGAATACTGATATCTGTGAAAAACCTAAAAGGTATTGATTGGTTGGTACATATTAAAAGTCCACAGATGAGAATCTGAAGAATGAATAGCTGATGAATAGCTCTTAATGGGGGTGTTGCCCACTCAAAATTTCAGGCATCTCATCTTTCAAAATGGTAATATTATTAATTATGGTATGAGCTGGGAATGACATAGGGTGGAAACTATCTTAACCTATAAATACCTTTGAATAAATTGACTTTTTTTGTGGTGCTGGGGATTGAACCCAGGGCCTTGTGCTTGACAGGCAAGCACTCTACCAACTGAGCTACATCCCCAGCCCAAAATATTTACTCTTTTTAAGGAGACACAGTATAAATTATTCTCACTATTCCCATCATCACAAGTCTTCTGAAATTACTCTCAGAATATTGCTCTCTGTTTTACTATATAACTCAACAGCCCCATAAAGACCACAGTTCCAGTAACTGAGGGCAGGGTAAGAAGACATCCCACTGCCAGAAGCCCAAGAAAGAGACACTAACTTTCAAAAAATACAAGATATGATCATGGATATTATTTATCTTTTTTTTTTTTTTTGAACCAGGGATCGAACTCAGGGACACTCGGTCACTGAGCCACATCCCTAGCCTTATTTTGTATTTTATTTAGACACAGGGTCTCACTGAGTTGCTTAGCGCCTTGCTAAGTTGCTGAGGCTGGCTTTGAACTCGCGATCCTCCTGACTCAGCCTCCCAAGTCGCTTGGATTACAGGCGTGCGCCACCACGCCCGGCCATGGATATTATTTAATGGGGTAAGAGAGTACCTCAATTTCCTCATCTGTAAAATGGATAGTACATCACAGATGGTACTCAGTTATTGGGAGAGAAAACAATGACAGTCAATGTAAGCAACTAGCACATTGCCTAACACAAAATAAACCTTCCTACAGTAGGTGCTTGTGTCTTTCGCAGATTCAGGAAATCTACTCGTGGAAAAAGCATTCATGATGATGTTAAATTCGAAGATGATGATGCGAAAGTAGAAGGTCACAACAGAATATCATGGACCCAATCTATTTGGGATTAGTGATATGATGCCAAATGAGCATGATAGCTGAAAATAAGACATTTTAGCATATAAAATATGGTGGCACATAATATGGGACATAAAAAGATAAAGAAAAGGATTTTGAATATATATTTATCTTGGCTGAGTGCAGTGGTGTATGCCTATAATCCCAGCTAAGACAGAGGCTGAGGCAGGAGGATCATAAGTTTGAGGCCATCCTCAGAAACTTAGGGAGATCCTATTTATAAAAATAAAATAAATGGTCAGGGGATATAGCTCAGTTGGTAGAGCGCTTGACTCCCATGTACAAGGCCCTGGGTTGTGTTCAATCCCCCGCACCACTACGTAAGTAAGTAGATAAATACATAAATAATGTAAATTAATTAATTAATTACTTAATTAAAAAGGGGCTGGGATGTAGCTTTGTGGTAAAGTACTTGCCTAGGATGCATGAGACCTGGGTTTGATCCCCATACTTAAAAAATATGTGTGTGTATATATATAATCACTTTTATATACTATAAATTTATGCTAATCAAATGAACAGCATGAATACATTGTCACTGTGCATTCCAAATTTTGATATTATTTTTTCTTACTGCTGCCACTTTATTTAGTTCTAATAATTTTATGATTGTATTATCTTGATTTGGTTTTGATTTTCATCATACATATTAAGGCATGGAACTCTCATACATATGCACACACACACGCGCGCGCGCTATTCTACCCAAATACAATTTGATGTTTCAAACTGGTTGTTATTCACTAAAATACGTTAATAATCATGAATTGTCACAAATTGTGATTTTACTAGTGAACTCATCATGACACTAACTTTATCTGCAAACAATGGAAAATACCTTCAATTATTCCAAGAATATTTTTAATTAATGTATTTTTTCTAAACCCTTTTTATTAACAATTATAATTTCCATGTTTCTTTTGCTTAGTTTCTCATATTTAAAGAAAAGATCTTCTAATGCACCTCCTTCTTTGACAGAAATCCTCTTCATTCTTTTTTTTTATAGTTAGCAATCATGATTACTTTCTGAAACTGTGTTAGCTCTAATCTCCACCCAAATTTCATTAACTATGAAGTGCAAAATCCCAATTCAAAACAGGCATACCTGAGGTAGAATTTCAAGGAGCTGGTGATTGTCTTAATGTCCCAGTCACTATTATGAAAATCAACATCTCCTGGGCATTTGGGATCTATTTGAGAAAAGTAAACCAAAAAAAGTTAATCTTCATAGACGCTTTACCCTTTACCCCTCTAACAAAATGAAGTGAATTCATTAAAAGTTACTCAGATGAGTTCTCAAAAGATCAAAATGTTACAAAAAGAAAGTCTTTGATATTTCAACAAGTCCCTTGCATTATGGTCCAGCATATAAGATGCTTGGAAGCCATCTCTTCCATTCACACTATAAGAAAAAATCTGAACACACTGAAAATCAACTCTTTATAGATTCATCACAGAACTGATAGAACTGAGGGTGATGGGAAAAACTGATGCTGCAAGCAAAAAAAAAAGCTAAAGAAACACAGAGGCAGAAACTGAGAATCAAAACTTATTATGACAGAAGCTTGGGGTCAAAAATCTCCTAAGAAATCAAAAGCAGGAGAGGACCGCTTAATTTGTAATGGACAAATTGCAGGAGGCCCAATATGTTTGAGTTTGAGAGTTAGAAACTCCTGATCCTAGGAGGGACCCCAGTGTTTTTCTTTTATCTTGTCTTCAGGAGCCCTATCAGATTCTTACAGTAAAGATCTGAGAACAATCCTCCCATTCTTCCATGCTTCTGGCAGGGCAGAAGAAAAGTAGTCATCTATATGCCCAAGCTTTCTATTCTTCTTAACATTTACCTGAACAGAAACTACTTTACTGCAGAACCCTAATCTACTACAGTTTTACCACAACCTAACTGAACTGGGTAAAGAGAAATATTCTACTCAAGTCTCAGTCTGCCTTCCTGTGTCTCCTTTAGGTGTAAAAACAAAATGAAACTGAGAAGCACTTGGGAAAGTCAGAGGCCAGGGCCCAGCTCACTAAAACAGATATAATCACAGGTATATAGAATATTTTCCCTCCCATCACACCTTACCACCACATCACATGGGCTCCATAATATGTATAATAATAGGAAAATATGACTAAAGCTGTACCACTCAGACAGTGGTTACAAAGTATCTATGGGAAATCAAAGATTACAGGAGAGACAAAAACAAGAACACTAGAGGAAAATTATCCTCTATCACCTACAGCTACAGCAAAGAGTAAACACTGGCTAAACTATAGCCATATAAACATAAAACATCACACTAATGGCCTATGTACCTATGTTCCTTTTAACTATTAAATTATATCTAGCCCGAAACAAAAAATGAAAAGGCATACTAAAAGACTGAATACATAGTCTTGAGATGCCAGTGAACATCAGAAATGGACTCAGATATGGTAGCAATATTATCAGAATTATCAGCCCAGTTATTTAAAACAACTATGATTAACATGCTAAGAACATGGATAAAGTGAAATACTTAAAAGAGGAAATGGATACTATAGGAGAAATATGGAAACTCTAAGAAAGAATCAAAAGGAAATGCTAGAAAAAATAAACACCATAATAGAAAGGAAGAATGAATTTAAGGGCTTATCAACAGACTAGTCACAGCTAAGGAAAGAATTAATGAGCTTGAAAATATGTCAACAGGTACTTCTAAATCTGAAATACAATGAGAAACAAGAATAAGAAAAAAAGATCAGAATATTTCAAAGCTATAGGACAATCATGAAAGGTAAAATATACATGTGAAAAGAATACCAGAGGAGATTCAAAATAAAAAGGGAAGAAATATTTAAAGCAAAAATGACTAAGAATTTGCTAAAACTAATGATAGATATCAAACCACTGATCCAGGAAATTCAGTGAACCCCAAGCAGGATATACATTAAAAAGTCTATACTGAAGTGTATTATATTCAAATTTTTATACCTTCACTTTATTTTTAATTTAATTTAATTTTTTTCATGTGGTACTGAGAATTGAACCCAATACCTCACACATGCTTGGCAAGTGCTCTACCACTGACCTACAACCATAGCCCTCAAATTTTTTTAAAAAATTCAAAGACAAATGAAAAATGTTGAAGTCAAGGAAGGGAAGGAAGCACCTTACTTGTAGAAGAGCAAGGATAAGAATAACATTGTACTTCTCTACAGAACCCATGCAAGCAAGAGGAGAGTGGAGTGAAATATTTAAAATGTTAAAAGAGAAGACCAACAATAAGGTGATTTTTAACTTGCAATTATTCGGCAGCTATTGCCCCATGCTCAAAGTGAGCAGTCTGATCAGTATTTAGGCATCTGCCTCAGACCCTCTTCTTGGTGTAGGGAAGAAAGAGTGGGAGATAAACTCTGGCTCTTAGCTTCATTGCAAAGAAAGAAGAAACTGGAACACATCCCCATGACCCTAACCACTCCAGCTGCATCCCAAGGGAATGGCTTATATTCTATATCTCTCAAGGCAACAGTACAAATTAGCACTCTAATTTCTTGGTGGCCATTAAGAACAATGAGAACAGGATGGACAAGCACAGAGTTTAGAGATACCTAAAATCTCTGGCCAGACTGATTCGGGAAGATCATCTCCTATAAAAGAGCACTCTAATAAGACTGAGAGATGTGGTTCTTTTATCTAGTATGAAAAGGTTGAGATAGGAAACAAAGGTAAGAAAAAATGAAGAATCAGGTATTATGTTTTAAATCAAAGTGCAAGATAAATCTCAAGAAACTGACCCTAATGAAATGGAGATATTTGGTTTACCTGACAGGAAATTTAAAAGGACACACATAAAGATGCTCAGCAAAGTATGTAAAGCAAAGCATGAACAAACTGAGGATCTAAACAAAGACAAAGAAAACATAAAAAATACCAAACAGAAATTCATGTAGCTAAAGAACATAACTAAGATCAAAAGCTCAATAGAGTGGTTCGATACCAGAAAAGATCAAGTCAAACTTGAAGATAGGTCATTGGAAACCTTCCAATCTGAAAAGAAAAAGAATGAATTTTGTCTAATGGATTAAGGGACTTGAACACAATATAAAAATAATTCATATGTTCTTATTATCCATAAATTATATTATATCATGGTATATTATGTGCATTACCATAATGGGGCAAGAGAGAAAAAGGGGACAGAAAAAACATATGTAAAAAATAAAGGCAGAATATCAATGTTTATAGAAGCTCAATTCACAATAGCTAAGAATGATCCTAGGTGTCCTTCAACACATGAATGGATAAAGAAAATATGGTATATATACACAATGGATATTACTCAGCCATAAAGAATAATTAAATTATGAATTTTGCAGGTAAATGGATGGATCTGGAGACTATGATGCTATGAAATAAGTCAATCCTAAAAAAAAACAAAGGTCAAATATTTTCTTTGATTAGCAGATGGAAACACACAACAAGGACGGGGGAAGGAGGAACAGAAATTAATTGGATTGGACAAAAGAGAAGGAAGGGAAGGGAGTGGGGATGGGAATGGGAAAGACAGTAGAATGAATTGGACATAAGTTTCCTATATGTGTATACACCACCAGTAAAATTCCACATCATGTTCAATCAGAAGAATAGGAAATTATACTCCGGGTATGTATAATATGTCAAAATACTCTCTATTGTCATGTATATCTAAAAAGAACAAAATTTTTAAAAGAAAAAAATAAAGGCAGAAACTTTTCCAAGTCCAAGGAAATATTAGAAATCTAGATCCAGCAAATGTGCATTCCTTTTTTCACTCACCACCCCTTTAATTATCAGAATGTCTATTGTGACCAAACTAGTTAGGGACAAATTCTGGATATGCAGAAGTCATCATGACTAGGTATTAAATTGATTTTATTTGAGTAATCCTGGACTAAGAAGTTAATTGCTGGATTTCTCTAGAGGGGAAGATGCATATAATATTTTAAGCAGGAAGCTGAAAAATTGCTCCCATGGATCTTGATATTTTATATAGAATTCTCAAAGGGAATTTTCTAAATTCAGGACATGCCCTAAATAAATGATGACATGATGAACTTGATTAAATCAATGAAGAAAAAAAAAGTCTACATCCAGGAAAAACAACAGAGTTCTAAGCAAATGAATCCAAATAGACCTACAACAAACCAGATTGTCATAAATTCAGGACAGATAACACTGAAAGCTGAAAGAGAAAAGTGACTTATTACATATGAGGAGACCTCTATAAACTACAAGTGGAATTTTTAAGAAAAATCCTGAAGGCCAGAGGGCATGGGATATTAAACTTTAAAAGCTGGAGAAAAAAGAAACAAAACTTGCCAACCAGGGAAACTATACCTAGCTATCCTGTTCTTCAAAAACCAAGGGGTGATATAAACTTTTTCAGACAAAAGCTGAGGAAATTTGTAACCAATAGACCTGCCTTTGTAAGAAATGCTAAAAGTGGTCTTTGAAACAGAAGGAAAGGTTGTGAAATAACAAGAAAATATATAACAGTATAAACCTCACTGGTAAAAGGTTGTTATTGGCTTAAAATAGTTTGTTCTGAGAGTAAGTTTTATATTTCATGTAGTAATCAAACACAAAACCCTTAGTAGATTAAAAAAATGAAAAGAAAAAATGTAAAGCATATTGCTACAAAAATCATCAAACCACAAAGATGGTAAAAGAATAGAGAAACAAAGATCTACAAACTAAATGGGAAAATTGATGAAATTGCAATAATGTGTTTACCTATCAATAATTAATTTGAATGTAAATAGGCTAAATTTTCCATCAGAACACTTTGGCTGACTGGAAAATTAAATAAGAGTTGTCTATGTTGTCTACAGGAAACAAAATTTCACGAACAATTACGATATACATAGAATGAAAATAAAATGATAAAACAAGATATTCCACACAAATTTAAAAAATCTAAAAAACAGAGCAGGGATAGCTACATTCACACCAGACAGAATAGATTTTTAATGAATAACTGTAAAAAGAGGCAAAAAGATTATTTATAATGATAAAGTAGTCAATTTACCAAGTAGTTATAATAATTATATATAGGCATATACCCGACATTGGATCACCTAAACATATATAAAGCAAATATTAACAGAGTCAAAGGGAGAGACTGACTACAATATAAAAATAGGAGACTCCAATAGATCTATTTCAACCTTGGACGAACAATCAACATAGAAAACCATTAAGGAAACATTGGACTTGAACAACACTTCAAACCAAATTGACCTAACAAATATATAGAGAGCATTTCATTCAATAGCAATAGAACAAATACTCTTCTCAAGTGTATATGGGACATTCACAAAAATAGATCAAATTAGGCCAAAACAATGAGTCTTGAAAACAAGTTTTAATGAACTTTGGAAGACAGAAATCAAATCAAGTCTCTTTTCCAGCCACAAAAGCATAAAACTAGAAATCAATAAAAGGAGGAATTTTGAAGAACTCACAAATATGTGAGAAATAAAGAGCATGCACCTGAACAACAAATGGGGCAAGGACAAAATGAAAAGGAACGTTTAAAAATAATTTGAGACAAATGTAAATGGAAGGAAACAAAACATATCAAATCTATAAAGATAAAACAAAACAGTTCTGAAAGGGAAATTTATAGCAATAACTGCCTATATTGAAAAACAAGTATGAGCTCAAAAAATAATGTTAAAATTCAAGGCACTAAGAAAAAAAGAACAAAATAAGACCAAACTTAGCAGGAGGGCATATGTAAAAATCACAGAAAAATAACAGCTGAAATGAATAAGATAAAGTCTAGAAAAATTACAGAAAATACTGACAAAACAAAATGGTTTTTTCTAAAAGGCAAAGTTGACACAATTCTAACTAGCTTAACAAAGAAAAAAGAAGGCTGCAATAAGGAAAATCAGAAATGAAAGAAGAGATATTAAAACAAATCACAGAAAGAAAAAGGTTCATAAGATACTACTAGGGACAACTATACACCAACAAATTGGATAATCTAAGTGAAATGGATGAATTCCTAGAAACATGTAGCCATAAGACTGAACAAGAAGAAAAAGAAAATCTGTGTATAACAATAATTAGTAAGGAGAACAAATGATTAATACAAAGCCTCTCATTAAAGAAGACCCCAGGACTCAAAGATTTTACAACATGCTTTCTACCAAATATTTAAAGAATAACTAATATCAATCCTTCTCAAATGCTTCCAATGACATTGAAGAAAAGGGACTACTTGCAATATCACTTTATGAGGCAGCATTACCCTAATACCAAAGTTATACAAGGACATTGCAAGAAAACTACAATCTAATATCCCTGAGAAACAGATGAAAAAATCCTCAATAGAAAACTACTAGAAAAACAAACTCAACAGCACATTAAAAAGTTCATTAACACCAAGTGTTGTGGAACACACCTATAATCACAGTGCTTTTGGAGGCTAAAGCAGGAAGATCACAATTTGTCTCAAAATTAAAAAAAAAATAAATTAAAAGGAGTGGGGATGGAGCTAAGTATGTGAGACACCAGGTTGAATTCCCATTACAGAAAAAAAGATTCATTCACTATGATCATGTGCAACTCATCCCAGGGATGACAGGATTGTTCAACACATGTAAATCAATAAGTGCAATACATCATGTTACTTTAGGACCTAAAACTACATGAACCTCTCACTAGACAGAGAAAAAACTTTTGAAAAATTCAACATGTGCACATGATAAAAAAAAAAACTCAAAAATTAAGAACAGGAGGATTATACTTCAACACAATAAAAGTCATATGACCACCTCTTGGCTAACATCATAATGAATAGTGAAAAGTTGAAATCTTTTTCTCAAAGATCAGGAACAGGACAAGGATATCTGCTATCACTACTATAATCATCAGATCAAAGTGTCTAGAACAGTGATTCCTAAATACAGATTCAAGGAAAATCCGAGATGCTTTTAAAAATGATAATACAATGTACCACCTTTATCAGTTAAACTAGAATCTCTGGAAGTGAATTCTGATTTTTTTACTTTAATTCTTGAGGTGGTTTTAATGAATAATAAGGGTGCTGAGATACAGGTTTATCTATCCTAATTAAATAAGAAATAGAAAAGTTAAAGATGTTGGAAAGGAGGTAAGCATTATTAATCGTTTTTTTTTTTTCCTATGACATAATTGTCTACTTGAAAAACACAAGAGAAACAATTGAAGAATTGTTAAAATCAACAGGAAACCTCGTTAAAATCCCTAATCAGAGAAAGTGAAAAACAAAACAAAACAAAACACCAACCTTCATAAGCATCCTATATTCTCCAATTAAAAAATTCAAAATTATAATAACAAAAATAATGGCACTGTGCATAATATTTACATAAAGAGAAATCTAAAACATAAAACTATAACTGGTATAAATTTTTAAATGGTGTGATCCTGGACAGAAAGAATAATATTAGGAAACTGTGAACTTGGTTCTGATTAATTTACATAATTAATAAAATTCTACTAACAATGCTAACAGGCTTGTTTTCTGCAACCTAACAAATAATTCTGAAGCTTATATTGAATTATAAACTAGCAAAATGACTGAAAGAATTTTTAACCAGAATAATTATGGAGAATTTGTGCTAGCTGATGGGAAAATGATTAATGATGCTATATTAACAAAGTCCTACTTGTCACAAGAATATATCAGTTTCCTTGGACTCTGTTCATTTTTTAAAAATATCTCTTTTTCTCTTTGGTTCATTCTTTTTTTTTATTGGTTCTTTTTAATTATACATGACAGTAGAACCCATTTTGATATAATTATAAAGCAAGGAATATACCTTTTTTCACAATGTAGATTCACATGATTCATATCTGTGATACTATAACAAAAGTTTTAGCAATCATGTCATCAGAGTATCAAAAAGAGAAAAGAAAGAGGGTGAGGCCCAAAAGTATTCAAAAAGGAAATGGCTAAAAATTATCAAAACTGGGCAAATGACACAAGCTCATAGATTCAAAGAACCTAAGCAAACTCCACGAAGAATAAACTCAAAAAAGTCTACACCAAGACACAACTTAGTCAAACTTCTGAAAGCTAAAAGAAAAGAATGTATCTTCAAGGAAGTAAGAAAGAAACACTACCTTACCTCTAAGGGAAGAACAATTTGAATAACTGCAGATTCCACACTGGAAACAATGAAAGTCAGAATGAAGTGGTACAACTTTTAAGTGCTAAAAGAAAAGTACTCAATCCAGAATTCTAATTCAAGTGAAAATATCTTTTAGCAATGAAGAAGAAATTAGGACATTTCCAAGTAAAGAAAAAAAAAACAGAGAATTTTTGCCAGCAGGCTACTCTAAAAGAATGGATAATGGAAATTCTCTACGCATAAATGAAATAAGAATGAATCTTGGAATATCAGAAATGGAGGATGATAGAGTCAACTCAAGGCTAAATACAATACATTTCACTTCAAAAAAAAAAAAAGAACATATCAGTGGAAAAATGAAAAAGTTCCCAAAATGTCATTTTATAAGTATATGGACTTAATATAAAATCAAAACCACATTTTAAATTCATGAAAAAAGCAGGATTTTTCACTAAATGGAGCTTAGAATATTAACTATTCAAATGTGGGCATGATGGCGCATGTCTGTGGTTCCCAGATATTCCTCAGAGTAAGGCAGAAAGATTGCAAGTTGGAAGTCAGCCTGGGCAACTCAGCAAGACCCTGCCTCAAATTAAAAAGGGCTGGGATGTAGCTCAATGGCAGAATGCTTGCCTAGCATACACAAGGCCCTGGGTTTGATCCCCATTACCACAAAAAAAGAAAAAGAAAAAAAAACTCTTTGGGAAAAAGTAAGTTAGATCCCTATTTCAAAAGCAAACAAATTATATTCAATTACAAATGTACAGAAGAGTTAAAATGCCAATACATACATATATACACACACATACATATATATATATGTGTGTGTATATATACCCATCCAAAAAATAGGTAAATTTTAGAGTCTCTTGAAGTAGAGAATGATATCTACTTTCTAAACATACCAGAAAATAAAGTTTTAAATGCACCTAGAACATTCCATAGATATACTCCAAGGGTGACAATTACTAAAAACTTGCAAAGTGATGACCACTTGAGAGTTGCACTGGGAATCATAACTTAATATAATATATGCACTCTTTGTATGTCAAAAATGAGCTTAGTCAGGTAAGAAATGGTATTAGAATTATTTGATGAGTTTTGCAAAATGTAGATCCTGTGATTCCAGGATAAGAGATCAATTAATTGTGTCCAGGATAAGGTTAGGAGGGGTTTTTTAAATTAAATAATTAAGTAATAACACCTCAAAGCTTATTCTACAGTGAGGCTGATTTGGAGAACCCACTGTCTAAAGACTGTTAAGCCATCACTCATGTAATGTGATAATCACATTTAGAAAAATTATTATAGGCAAGGTTTCAGTGAAAATTCTAACCACCACCACCACCAATGAGGGCACAATGGCCTTTCCATTATACTCAGAGACAAAAATGAACAAATAAACAAAATCAAAATTGAAAGAAACTACAGAAATTTCAAAAGCTCAAGTAAAACACAGGAATCATGTCAGAATGCCCTGATTAATTCAGAAAATGTTAGATAATATGATATTTACTGTGAAAATTCTAGTTGTATGAATAGGAAGACTGGCATTGATTATTGAAGTTGATAAATCTGATCTAGTGAAAGGCTGAAAGAGAAGTGACTAATAGAAAAGGTGGGCACACATGAACCCAACAGACTCTGATACAAAATATGAAGACAGTAATGAGTAATGTAATAACTGATTACTTTCAAAACATTAAGGTCTTGGCAGCTATTTATTAGACTCTTGCTCACTCCACTTCTTCAATTTAAAACCCATGTATGCCAGACTAAAGAATAACTGGAAGAAAAGTCACTTCATTAAGTACTGCTGAATATAAGATACATTTATGCATCAAGTTAAAACCAAAATTCATCCACAGAATATGGCAGGGTGTGAACTCCAAATACTTAGTAACTAGTGCTGACCTATGTTTCTTTCACTCTGAAGGGATTCTGGCTGTAAACACAGAAATAGTTATACAAGAATTTCAAGTATTTCAGGTCAGTTTTATAGATACTAGATAGACAAATACGAGAGATATAAATAAAATAGACAGAGATATACTGTGTGTGTATATATATACACATACACACACACACACATTATATCTCTGTATACATATGTAGAAGAGAAGGCTGTTACTTGGAAAAAAGGGTGTACTCAACCTTGGATATCAGCTTAAATAAACCCATCGAGGCCCATTGATTTTCCCCTGGATTCAAATGATATCAAAACAAGCACACACACACACACACACACACACACACACAGCCTTGAGGCAATAATTATGCTTTGGCAAATCTACCAAAGAATACTCTGGAATTATGCATAAATACATTGTCACAAAACGGAAACAACTGAAAAGCTCAACAAGAGATAAATAATCTGATAAATTATGGTTCTGTTTTCCATCACAATATTATGTGACCATGAAAATATTTGCAAGGCACTCTTAATCACATGGGAAATATTCTATCCAGTTAATGGAGGCATGTAAATATCACCAAACACATTGTCGAAAAAACAATATAGAGCCACCAGAAAAATAAAATCAACAAAATTACACTCTCCCACCACATAACAAAGAGAATACTTTCATTTTAGATTACTATTAAGCAGGAAAGTAAATGTCAGGTCCTAGGAGATATCACTTACATTCCTTTCAAAAATATTTTCAGGGAGCAAGGACAAGGCTGGACCAAGTACGTTAATGAGAAATGAGAAGGCTAGAGGACTAGGATTAGTCTAAAATCCCACCAGAAAGAGAAAGATTACACAATTATTAAATTACTGAAAAACAGTAAGAATGGATCAGAGGACTTTGGGGAAGGTCTTTCTCTGCAGGCTTCAAAAGACAGTCTATGAAAGGTATTGCTTCTGGGAGGAAAGGAAAACCTAAGAGAGAGATATCATTGAAGATCAAGTGGTTAAATGTAATTGAAGCAAAAGAGGAAATTTTGGGGATGGTCAAATATCCACCAGGCAAACAGATTTCAAACCGAAGATCATAGAATAACACAAAGAACACATTTTAGCGCTAAAATGACGATACAACAGTTATGAATATCTATAAATTGAATAACACAGCAACCATCTTTATAAAGCAAAAATATAGGAAATGCAATGAGACATCACTAGAAACACACTAATCATGAGTCTTTATCACATCAATTTCATTACACAACTGATCAAGTAAGCAAAAAACAAATACTCAAATGGAAGATTTGAGCAAAATAATCAAGTCAGTCCTCCAGATGTATCAAATTTTGTACTGTGATAATAGAGACTCTATTCCTTTCTTAATTGTACACAAAAGTCACAAAAACTGATCATATATTAGATCACAAAGAAAATATCAGTAATTGACAAAGTTGAAATATTATAAATATAATCATAATGCAATAAAAGCATAAATAATTTTTAAAAATTCATTCAACTTAGAAATTTGGAAACTTTCTGTGAAAATAATTCTTTAGTAAATAAGGAAATACAAATTGAAATCATAGACTATCTCGGGAGAGGGGGTGTATCTTTCAGTGGTGCAGCCCCTGCCTAACATATATGAAACCTTGGTTTTGATCCCTAGCACTGTAAAAAATAATAAAAATTTAAAAAATAGAACTTCTTTATAAAAAGTGCTAACCAAAATATTACATATCAAAAATCTATGGGGTTCTTTTAATAAGGTAAACAGGGGAAGATTCACCAACTTAAACATGTTCATCAATAAAATGATAAAAGAATTAAATTCATGGCTTATAAATTAAAGAACAACAAAGAAAATCTAAAGAAAGGACACAGTAATAAGGAAAGCATTAATTAATGAGGTAGAGAGTAGAAAAACATATCTAATGAAAAAATCGAAACTCTCTAACTTTTGCTGGGCACAGTGGCACACACCTGTAATCCCAGTGGTTTGGTAGGCTGAGTCAGGAGGATCATGAGTTCAAAGCCAGCCTCAGCAAGTTAGCAAGACCCTTAGTAACTCAGTGAAACTGTGTCTATAAATAAAATATAAAAAATGGCTGGGGATGTGGCTCAGTGGTTAAGCACCCTTGGGTTGAATTCCTGGTGCCAAAAAACAAAACAAAACAAAACAAACTTTATTTTTAAAAATATTAACAAGACATATACTACAAACTAACTTCATCAAAATCAGGAAATACACAAGAATAATTAAACAAAGAGGGGGGAACTACTGAAAGGGAAGAAAATTTAAACCATAAAATACTAGTTTGTAGTTTTCAATACCAATAAATTTGAAAGTCTCAATGAAAATTCATCACTTTAGTGATGAATTAATGACATCATTAAAGATTGAAAACGTAAACAGAAAAATATCCAAAGTATAAATAGAGTAAGTTATCACAATACTACAACATACACATACACACACACACACACACATACACACACACTGAGAAAATAATACCAAATTCAAAGAACAGAGTTCAAGGGATCCACAAATTATTCTAGAGCATTGAAAATGAATGAAAAGTTTGTGATTCTTCATACAAAGTAAGTACAACATTAATGACAAAAAACAAAAAGACTAGTACCAAAAAACTACAGATCAATACTACAGTGACTATCAATGCAAACCTTTAAAATAAAGTGCTCATGAATGAAATCCAATACCACACTAAGAAAATATAGCATGATCAAGTTGAATTAATTCCAGAAATGCAAAAATGAAATGTTGGCTAAATATTAGGAAATATATACTATTTTTACAGATTAGATTTAAAGATAAATTATGACTTTCTCCAGAGATGTTGAAAAAGACTTCAACAACTAAATTCAACATCCATTATTAATGTTTTTAAAGTTAAAATTAGCCAGGCGTGGTGACAATTCAGAAGGCTGAAGTAGGAGGATCCCAATTTTGATGCCAGCAAGATCCTGTCTCAATATAAAAAAATCTAAAAAGGGCTGAAGTTCTGGGAAGGTAGCTCAGTGTGAGAGGCCCTGGGTTCAATACCAATTAGTGCAAAATTTAAAAAAGAACAACAAATTCAATTGACATGCCTTCAACCCACACTGGCACTAAGGATTAAAGTCAAGAATGCCTCCCACTAAGATACTTCCCCAGCTCTTTTTATTTTACTTTTTAAATTTTGTGAGCAATTTACTAATTTGCTAAAGCTTTGATCCTCCTGTCCCAGTCTCCCAAGTACTTGGGATTACAAGTGTGTGCCACCACACCAGTTACAATGGTATTCTTAACACAATAAAGCATGCACATGCATGCACACACACACACACACACACACAAACATATACACATACACACACGGAAAAGAGTGAACTGTTTAAGAATTGTAAATAAGGAAAAACAATATGTATATTTGCAGATATGATAATATATCTAGAAAACCTAGTTAATCAATGATAAAACTACCACAAAATTAACGTTCAGTAAGTCAGCAAGATATGAAAATTAACATACATAAAGGAACATCATTCACATACCCAAACAATATGCAGAGATTATCAAAGTAGAAGAAATCTCATTTACAACAGCAGTAAAGATGAAATCGTCAGGAATAAAACTAACCAGAAATGTGCTAGATGCACACAAAGAAAAAATATAAAACATTCCTGAACAACACAATAGGACAATAGACTTGAACAAATGGAAAGAGGCCCCTTGTTCTTGGATCAGATGATGAAATGTGATGATGATGTAAATTCCTCCTAAGTTTAAGAATTTAGGAAAATTCCAACAACCTTTATACAAGGCTAACAAGTTGATATCAAAGTTCATATAGAAAAGGAGAAAAAATGGTCATGAAAACACTGAAAAAGAAACAGTACACAGGAGGTCAAGTTTTGCCAGAAATTAAGACATACTACGAAGACTCTATATACAAAACAGTTCAGTATCAGCAAAGGAAGATGCAAAATAGTAGAATATAATAGTTCAGAAATAGACTCAAGGATGCAGGAAAATTTAATATTCATGAAAGTGATACTTTAGATCATTGAGGGAAAAGACAGATATTTTATTAAATGGTGCTGGAAGAACTAAATAGCCATTTGGACAAAGATAAATTTAGATACATATTTCATACCATATATAACAATAAACTTTTAAAGGGATCAGAGATCGAAATGTGAAAAAAATGAAACCACAGAAGGATTAGAATAAAAAACAGACCATTCACTGTTTATCTTGCACGTGAGGAAAGGCTTGTAACTATCACTCAAAATCCAGATACAATGAGGTAAAATGTTGATAGGTATTAGGTGTCACCAAAAAATTGAACCGTGAGACAATGCAACAATTTTCAGAGGTGAAATGATTGGTTTATGGGGTCCTTAACCTAATCACTGGATTAATCTATTTATATGAATTAACTGGGTGGTAACTATAGGCAATAGGATGTGTTGAAGGACATAGGTCACTGGGGTGTGACTTTGGGGTTTATATTTTGTCTGGTGAGCAGATCTCTCTTCGATTCCTTGTTGCTTGCCATCTCCTGAGCTGCTTTCCTCTGCCATGTCCTTCTGTCATGATGTTCTGCCTCATCTGTGGCCCAGAGCAATGGAGTCAACCATCCATGAACTAAACCATGAACTCTAAATAAACTTTTCCTTCTCTAATTGTTCTCATTAGGTCTTTCGGTCACAGCAATGAAAAAGCTCACTAAAATAATAAATTGAGTAGATAGTGTTTTTTTAAAATATATGTCAAAACTTCACAAATATCAGATTTTAACTGAAAAACTGAGAGAAAATATTTGCAACATACATAGGAGATAAAGGGTCAAAATCCCTAATATAGAAATAACTTAAAAACTGAGGGTAAAAAAAGCTTAAAAAAAAACCCTGATGTATAAATGGTCAAAAGATATGAACAGACAACTCACGTACATAGTATATATACACCTATGTGTGTGAATGTGTGCATGCATCACTATATGAAAAAGACAATCAACCTCTAAGAGTAAGATAAATGCAAGTGAAACAGGCACCACAGTACGATTTCTTACATATTAGATTTTTTTTTTTTTTTTTGGATATCACTACATTCTGTTAGCAAAGCTTTGAGGAAATGGGCAATCCCCTGCATTGCTGGTGAAAATGCAAATTGGTAGAATCCTTCTGGAGATAAATTTGCAAATATTTAGGGAAACTACATATGCACTTATGTTTTGTTCCCAAAATCCCACTCTTAAGAATTTACCTTGAAGACACACCATTAAAAATATGAAAGTACTTGAGTATGAGATAATTCATTATAGTGCTATTTTGTGTGCAAAATACAGGAACCAATCTAAATGCTCAAAGGACACTTGTTGAATAAACTACAGTATGTCCATACTCTGAAGCTCTTTGTCAAAAGCTTATACTGCATTTCTTGAGATTATCCTGCTTCATCTCCTGTTTCATGAAGTTGGAAGATTATCCAACTTCATCTCCAATACACAATCTTGTTTTATGTGTGTTTCTGTTTAAAGACATCTTATTTAATGTATATTGTTGATTGACTAACACTGAGTTTATGCCCAGCAGCATGAAAACTGATGTTTGCTTATCTAACATACTTATTTTCTGCATTACGCATGCCCCAGCCTTCTTTTCTTTAAGACTATTAGATAACACCTGACACTAACACTTGTCAGCAATTTAAACAGTGGAGTTATCAACGAAAGGCAAAAAAGTATGAAAATATACTTTTTTGACAATGAAAAGAATATGTGTTTTCAGCATGGCAGCTGAAACAAAACTGCAGAAACTTACCTTGTTCAATCTCAGCTGAAAGCATGGATATTGGGCAACACATTATTTTTGCAACTGTGCACATAAGTGACCACTAAATATACTGTATTGATTTGCGGGTTACAAATGAATTAAAAACCCTGGCACGGTGGCACACACCTGTAATCCCAGCAGCTCAGGAGGCTGAGGCAGGAGGATCACAAATTCAAAGCCATCACAGCAACTTAACAAGGCCCTAAGCAACTAAGTGAGACCCTGTCTCTAAATAAAATACAAAGAACTGGGGATGTGGCTCAGTTACTAAAGTGCCCCTGAGCTCAATCCCTGGTTTCAAAAAAAAAAAAAGAATGAAAGGTAGGGAGTAGGAGAATTTGCCAATAATAAATCCACAAATAACAAGGATTGGCCATGTATCCCAACTAAAAAAAAAAATACAAGAACACCAGTGAGCATGAAGTGGATCAGCAAGGGAGATCAGTAAAAGACAAAATCAAGAGAAGTAACAGCTTGCAGGGGCCCATATACAGGGGTTTCAGACCATTGGAAGGATTTTGCTTTTACTCAGAATGAAAAGAGAAACAATTGGTGAGTTTTGAACAAAATCCTGTTGTGACCTGACATTTTGTTACAGAAGGAACAATCTAAATCTAACTGCTGTCAAACAATAGTAAAGTGACAGGGGCACTGAAGAAAAGAGACACATAAGGGGACTATTGTAATAATCATGGTAAAAGTAAAACTGTGGCTTCAATTTGGGTGATAGTGGTAGAGGTGCTGAGAAGGTGTCAGACTGTGGAAATAATTTGAAATAAGAGCCTACAAAATTTGTTGGTGGGTTAGATGTGAGAAGAAGAAAAAGAAAAAAGTTGTGAATGACTCTTAAGTTTTGGCCCTGAGCAAGAAGAAGAAACTGAAATGGGGAAACCTGTGGACAGTGTAGCTTTGGAGGGTAGATCAATATTTCATTTTTGACATGTTAAGTTTAGAAATATCTAAAAGAAACTAAGTGAAGATTTCAAATAGGAAATTTATATACAGGAGTCTAAATGTCAGTGAAGAGATCTGGGAAGAAGAAATAAATCTTCATTTAATGAAGGCATACTGAAGTCAGGTGCTGTGCTAGAAAGTGTGCTATCCAACATGGCCACCACTAGCCATATATGGCAATTCAAACCACAACCATAGAAACAAAAAGTTGTACCCCATTTGTGTACAACAAATCAAAATGCAGTCTGTAAAAATGAAAAACTAATAAAAAATAAAAATTTAAAATTTTAAATAATATCAAACACTAAGTTCCTTATTCTAAACAGCTGCATTTCAAATGCTCAACAGCCACACCTCCCTTATTGGACAGCATGGATAAAAAGCATTTCCATCAGCACAAAAAGTTCTATTAGACTGTATTATGCTAGATCCCATGGGACAAGATATAACAGGAAGAAATAAAGGGAAGCCTAACCAGCCAGAATGTTAGTAGTAAAAGTGGCAGTATAAAATATAATGTATTATTAAGATCATGCATACTAGAGTCAAAATGCCTGGCTTATCATCTTGGCACTTCCTTTTGGAAATTACTTAAGTTTTCATGACATTAGAAAATATAGATTAACAAATACAACTCCATGTATGATATACAATGTTAGATCTCATTGTCCTGGAGATCCAAACATAAACATAACCCCTACCTCAGAATCTAACATATTCTGCTTCAGCCTGACATTGATGGATAATATGAATTAAGCCAGAAAGTATAATTAAATTATCAGAGAGGCCTAGGGAAGTTTCTTGGGATCTGACTAAAGGCTTCATGAAACTGCACCTTCCTGGGCACATTCTGTCTAAACTACTCCATGAGCTAAACCTGCTACTACTTTGATTAAGATCAGAGCCAACTTCTTGTAAAAGGATTATTATAACCATGTTTTATTTGGGTACTTGGGCAAGTGTCTGCATAGGTGTGTGCATATGAATTAATTAGTTTGGAATTTGAAAACTTGAAGCTCAGGATCTTGTATTCTTCAATTCCTTGATGTCACATCCATAGAAATAATGCTGGCATTTTATGCAATTGAAAAGGACACGAGGGGGATTCAAGATGGTGGGCTACAGGAAGGCTCCATTCCTACTTGCTCTTTGGATTCCTACTTGCTCGGGATTCAAACAGTAGGAATATGGCTCTCAACAAGATTTTATATTCAAATCACATATAAGGGGTCCCCAGTCGCTGCTCCGGAACCAACTCTGCCCGGCTGGGCTCAGCCCGGCTGCAGACTACCACCCAGGAGCGCCGACCCCGCAGCTGCTTTGGAGTCACCAACCCGGGCCCGCGCCAGCCAGCAAGTGAGTGCGGGTCCCTAGCTTCAGAGTCACTGGCCAGGCTCCAGCACCAGCCAGCAAGTGAGTGAGGGGGCCCAAGTGAGTACGGGTCCCCCAGCAGCGGCTTCGGGGTCAGGACCCCCTTGGGAGTCACTGACCGGGCCTGGGCACCAGCCGGCAAGTGAGTGCAGGTCCCCAGCAGCGGCTTCAGCATCACTGACCAGGCTCCTGCATCAGCCAGCAAGTGAGTGTGGGTCCCCAAGTGAGTGCTGGTCCCCAGCAGCGGCTTCAGAGTCACTGACCAGGCTCCAGCGCCAGCCAGCAAGTGAGTGAGGGTCCCCAAGTGAGTGTGGGTCCCCAGCAGCAGCTTCAGAGTCACTGACCAGGCTCCAGCTCCAGCCCACAAGTGAGTGCAGGACTCCAGTAGCCTCTGGGAAATCACCATCCCTAGGCCAGGTTCAGGCCTGAACCCAGAGCAGTCTCAGCTGTGAACACATACCCACCAAGTCATTCAGCCGCCATATCCAGCTCCAAACCCAGTCCTGCACCCTGTTCCTGGTCTAGTCTCAGGCCGGTACCCATGCTGTCGCAGACCATCTAACAACAGCAGGTTATCTTAGCCCACAAACATTGATTATCCCTGTCTTGGAGGCAGTGGGACAGCATCCTTCTTAGGACACAGCATTACCAAGCGCCTGACAGGCATCAGACTACTGATCAACAGGAGGTTTGAATAGTACAATATAATTTTACGGCAAAACTTTCTTCCTCTTTTTTTTTGTCTAAATAGTAATATTACGATTATTCCTAATATACTTACTACATTCCCACTTCTGTCCTATCATTCTATCATGCTCTAATATAGCAGCGTCCTTGGAGACCCATTCTCTTTTCTCATGCTAAAAACTTGTTTCCTCTAATTCTGCTCTCACAATTCCTATGATATAGTAACTCTTTAGACTCACTTCCTATCTCATTAACATTATATTCTAAACCACTCAGCATTTTCTTTTTCCACTATTTGAAATTAAGGTCCTTATTGTAAATCTATCGATTATGCAGTAGATAATTTGCACCCGATTCTGTACACTATAACGCAGTTTATATCTAAATGGATCTATACGGTTTAAGGACACATATTGTTTGTATGGGGTACTGCGAATAATAATCTCTTCAAAGTGAGGTATTGGAAATCTGCAGGGACACTATAAGTCTTACAGGGAAAATGAAATCCCTCACACTCGCACTTCTAGAGGGAAAGATAAACAAACAACATGAGAAAGCAGGGGAAGAAAGTGTCCCAAACAAACCTAGACAATATATCAAGAGAACCCAAGGATAGCATGGTAGAAGGAATGACAGAAAGAGAGTTCAGAATGTTCATAATTAAAATGATCCGAGAAGAGAATGATGTGACGAGAGAGCAAATTCAGGCTATGAATAATCAGCTAATAGAGCAATTGCAGGAAGCAAAAAATCATTTCAATAAAGAGATAGAAGTTCTGAGAAAAAACAAAAAACAAACAGAAATCCTTGAAGGAAACAAGGAAATGAAGGAAACAATAAACAAAGTTAAAAACTCAATAGAAAGCATAATCAACAGAATAGATCACCTGGAAGACAGAACCTCAGACAATGAAGACAAAATATTTAATCTTGAAAACAAAGTCTAACAAACAGAGAAGATGCTTAGGAACCATGAAAGAAACCTCCAAGAAATATGGGACATCATGAAAAGACCAAATTTAAGAGTTATTGGGATTGAGGAAGGCACAGAGATACAAACCAAGGGAATGAATATTCTGTTCAATGAAATAATATCAGAAAATTTCCCAAATATGACAAATGAGATGGAAAATTAATTACAAGAGGCTTACATGACACCAAACACACAGAATTACAACAGATCCACACCAAGGCACATTACAATGAAAATACCTAACATACAAAACAAAGATAGAATTTTAAAAGTGGCAAGAGAAAAGCATCAGATTACCTACAGGGGGAAACCAATACGGATATCAGCAGATTTCTCAGCCCAGACCCTAAAAGCAAGGAGGGCCTGAAACAACATATTTCAAGCTCTAAAAGAAAATGGATGCCAACCAAGAATCTTATACCCGGCAAAACTTACCTTCAGATTTGATGATGAAATAAAATCCTTCCATGAAAAACAAAAGCTTAAAGAATTCACAAATAGAAAGCCTGCCCTACAGAACATTCTCAGCAAAATATTCCAAGAGGAAGATATGAAAAATAACAATGTTAGTCAACATGGGGAGGAATTATCCTAAAGAAATAGCCAATCAAAGGAGAAACAAAGTTAAGTTAAAGCCCCAAAAAAGCTAAAATGGCAGGAAATAATAATAACCCTGAATGTAAATGGCTTAAACTCATCGATCAAAAGACATAGACTGGCAGATTGGATTAAAAAGAAAGACCCAACAATATGCTGCCTTCAAGAGACTCATCTCATAGAAAAACATGCCCACAGACTAAAGGTGAAAGGTTGGGAAAAAGCATACCATGCACATGGACTGAGTAAAATCAGGGGTTTCCATCCTCAGTTCAGATAAAGCAGACTTCAAGCCAAAGTTAGTCCCAGAAGGGATAAAGAAGGATTTTATCCCAGAAGGGATAAAGAAGAACATTTCACACTGCTTAAAGGAAGCATAAATCAGTAAGACATAACAATCATAAATATTTATGCACCAAACAATGGCGCATCCATGTACATCAATCAGATCCTTCTCAATTTCAGGAACCAGATAGACCAAAACACAATAATACTGGGGGACTTTAACACACCTCTCTCACCGTTGGACAGATCTTCCAAGCAAAAATTGAACAAAGAAACCATAGGACTCAATGACACAATCACTAATTTAGACTTAACAGACATATATAGAATATTTCACCCATCAAAAAGAGAATACACTTTCTTCTCAGCAACTCATGGTTCCTTCTCTAGAATAGACCATATGTTATGCCACAAAGCTACTCTTAGCAAATACAAAAACATAGGGGGTTAGTGTTAGGGTTAGGGTTAGATATCAACGATAAAGTTAAAAACAGAAACTACTCCAACACCTGGAGATTAAATAACATGCTATTGAATGATACATGGATAACAGAAGACATTAGGGGGAAATTAAAAGATTCTTAGAGGTCAATGAGAACAAAGAGACAACATGTCAAAATCTCTTGGATACTATGAAAGCAGTGCTAAGAGAAAAATTCATAGCATCGAGTGCATTAAACAAAAGAATGAAAAGTCAAGAAATCAATGACCTTACATTACAGCTCAAAGCCCTAGAAAAAGAGGAACAGATCATCACCAAAAGTAGTAGAAGACAGGAAATAATTAAAATCAGAGATGAAATCAATGAAATTGAAACAAAAGGAACAATTCAAAAAATTGACAAAACAAAAAGTTGGTTCTTTGAAAAAATAAACAAAATTGATAAACCCTTAGCCACGCTAACGAAAAGAAGGAGAGAGAAACTCCAAATTACTAAAATTCGTGATGGAAATGGAAATATTACAACAGACACTAATAAAATACAAAACAAAGTAAGAAGCTATTTTGAAAATTTATACTCCAACAAAATAGAAAACCTGGAAGACATCAACAGATTCCTAGAGGCATATGAGCCAACCAAACTGAATCTGGAGGACATACACAATTTAAATAGATCAATTTCAAGCAATGAAACAGAAGAAGTCATCAAAAGCCTACCAACAAAGAAAAGTCCAGGACTGGATGGATTCACAGCCGAGTTCTACAAGACCTTCAAAGAACAGCTCATTCCAATACTCCTCAAAGTATTTCATGAAATAGAGGAGGGAACCCTTCCAAACTCATTCTATGAAGCTAATATCACTCTGATACCAAAACCAGAAAAGGACACATTGAGGAAAGAAAATTTCAGACCAATATCCCTAATTAACATAGATGCAAAAATTCTTAACAAAATTTTAGCAAATCGCATACAAAAGCATATTAAAAAGATAGTGCACCATGATCAAGTGGATTTCATCCTGGGGATGCAAGGTTGGTTCAACATCCGGAAATCAATCAATGTAATTCACCACATCAACAGACTTAAAGTCAAGAACCACATGATTATTTCAATAGATGCAGAAAAAGCATTTGATAAAATGCAGCACCACTTCATGCGGAAAACACTACAAAAAATAGGGATAGTAGGAACGTTCCTTAACATTATAAAGGCTGTCTATGGTAAGCCCACAGCTAACATCATTCTAAATGGAGAAAAATTGAAAGCATTCCCCCTGAGACCTGGAACAAGGCAGGGTTGCCCTCTTTCTCCACTTCTATTCAACATCTTCCTTGAAACTCTAGCCAGAGCAATTAGACAGACCAAAGAAATTAGAGGAATATGAATAGGAAAAGAAGAGCTCGAACTATCCCTATTTGCTGATGACATGATTCTCTATTTAGAAGACCCCAAGAATTCCACCAGAAAACTTCTGGAACTCATAAAAGAATTCAGTAAAGTAACAGGATATAAAATTAATGCTCATAAATCTAATATATTTTTATTCATTAGAAATGCATCCTCTGAGAGAGAAATTAGGAAAACTACCACATTCACAAAAACGTCAAAAAAAAATAAAATACTTGGGAATCAATCTAACAAAAGAAGTGAAAGACCTGTACAATGAGAACTACAGAACACTAAAGAAAGAAATTCAGGAAAGTCTGAGAAGATGGACGGATCTCCCATGTTCTTGGATAGGCAGAATTAATATAGTCAAAATGGCCATACTACCAAAAGCGCTATACAAATTCAATGCAATTCCAATTAAAATTCCAATGACGGACCTCATAGAAATAGAGCAAGCAATCATGAAATTCATTTGGAGGAATAAGAGACCAAGAATAGCTAAAGCAGTTCTTAGCAAGAAGAGCGAAGCAGGGGGTATCACAATACCAGACCTTCAACTATACCACAGAGCAATAGTAACAAAAACAGCATGGTATTGGCACCAAAATAGACAGGTTGATCAATGGTACAGAATAGAGGACATAGAGACAAACCCACATAAATACAGGTATCTCATACTTGACAAAGGAGCCAAAAACATACAATGGAGAAAAGATAGCCTCTTCAACAAATGGTGCTGGGAAAACTGGAAATCCATATGCAGCAAAATGAAACTAAACCTATAGCTCTCACCCTGTACAAAACTCAACTCAAAGTGGATCAAGAACCTAGGAATTAGACTAGAGACTCTGCACCTAATAGAAGAGAAAACAGGTCCAAATCTTCATCACACTGGCCTAAGACCAGATTTCCTTAACATGACTCCCAAAGCGCAAGAAATAAAAGCAGGAATCAATGATTGGGATAGAGTCAAACTAAAAAGCTTTTTCTCAGCAAAGGAAACAATCAGCAATGTGAAGAGAGAGCCTTCAGAGTGGGAGAAAATCTTTGCTACACACACTTCAGACAGAGCACTAATCTCCAGAATCTACAAAGTGCTCAAAAATCTTTACACTAAGAACACTAATAACCCAATCAATAAATCGGCCAAGGAAATGAACAGACACTTTACAGAGGAAGATCTACAAGCAATCAACAGATTCAAGAAAAAATCATCAAAAAAAAAAATAAAAAAAAAATCATCCCTTGTTATAAGAGAAATGCAAATCAAAACCACCTTAAGATTTCATCTTACCGCAATTAGAATGTCTTTTATTAAGAACACAGGCAACAACAGGTGTTGGTGAGGATGTGGGGAAAAGGGTACACTCATACATTGCTGGTGGGAATGCAAGTTGGTGTAGCCACTCTGGAAAGCAGTGTGGAGATTCCTTAGGAAACTTGGAATGGATCCACCATTTGACCCAGCTGTCCCACTCCTTGGCCTATACCCAAAGGACTTAAAATCAGATTACTACAGTGATGCAGCCACATCAATGTTCATAGCTGCTCAATTCACAATAGCTAGATTGTAGAACCAACATAGATGCCCTTCAATAGATGAATGGATAAAGAAACTGTGGTATATATACACAATGGAGTATTATTCAGCCATAAAGAAGAATAAAATTATGGCATTTGTAGGTAAATGGATGATGTTGGAGACGGTTATGCTAAGTGAAATCAGCCAATCCCTAAAATCCAAAGGCCGAATGGTCTCTCTGATAAGTGAATTATGATGAATTATGCAGGGGGGAAGGGTGGCTAGAATGGAGGAAGGATGGATAGCATGGAGGGAAGGGAGGGGTGGGGTCGGGGTGGGGGGGTAAGAATAATAACAAAATGTGTGACAGACATCATTGCCCTGTGTACATGTATGAATGAACAGATGATGTGACTCTACTTTGTGTACAACCAGAGAAACAGTAGCTGTACTCCATTTGTGTTCAATGAATCAATAAGTAAATAAAAAAATTAAATTAAAAAAAAGGACATGAGTAATGTTTGACTAATGACTAATCCCTTCTTTCCTCTACCCAGGCCTAACCCTCATGCATTCTAGAAAGGCATACCTTTCTATGAATGCCTTCCATGCCAGATCTTAGGAGGAGGGGGAAAAAGGAAGTTGTTCACAGAGAAACAATTAGGTTTGATGTAAATGAAGTCCAGATTTTTATGGGCCACCCTGGGTGATTCTCTATTGAAGGTGACTATCACATTGCTTAAAATATCAAGGACCTTTGGACAGATTCCAAGGACAGATAAAGATAAAAACATGAGATTACTGAACATGCCTACACAGTCCGTAGGAATGCTGTTACTTGATTCACTTTCTGTTTGTGGGTTTCTGGATGAGAACCTCAACTCCCAATAGATGTGTACTTTGGAGTGCTAAATGCAAAAATTAAAAGACATAGGATCTTGATATCACTCAATGGGGATGAAGGTTACAAAAGGATCATAGTTTAGCTATCACTTAAAAAGTGTACATGGTGTAATCTGTGAACACAAACACCTATATATTTCAGGGAAGAAGAGAACAGAAATAGAAAGGCTCTGCAACATAGGAGTTTGTTAACAAGAAATCTACACGGAGACTAAACCTCTTTATGAAATCTTGGTTCTACTGAAAAACATTAAAGACTTGAATGATGTGACGATCAATCCAGGACTGCCACATATACACCACACATTGTTTGCCACCAGGATAAGCATCATTGACAAAGTCCACAACACAGTGATGCATGCAATTGGGAAGTATGGTATCCCTGGCTATGCCATACCACATAATAGGAAACTAAAAATATAGTAAACTACATTGAATACCTACTCTACACCACACACTACTCTCAATGCTTTAACTTAGTTATGACTCAAAGTAATCATTTAGATGCTAATAGCATCCACAATCTTCAAATGAGTAGAGAGGCATTGAGTAGGAAATTACTTTTCCAAGATCATACAGCTACAAAGTTGTAGATCTGGGGTATGTACCCATCACACAGGGCCAGTTTTGTTATGAAAATGAAATAAAACAAAACAAACAAAACAACCAAGAAAGGTGCCCAGTTTATCTAGAAAATTAAAATTGAACATATATGCATATTACAAACTATAAAGTATTTTTGCCAAAAGTTAAACTTATAAGTAATCAAGCAACTACATCAAGATACCAATTTATAGAAAGGCAGTCAACAAACTATTTGGTTGTAGAATGAGGAGAATGTGAGAAAATCTGCAAGATAAATGATCCAATTATTTTCACAAATAAATGAAAAGAAAGAAAAAGAAGGAGGAAGCCACAGATTAAAAAAAGATTTGAAACATAACTAAGTACAAAGTGTGGACCTTGTTTGGATCTGGCTTCAAATAAATAAAACAAAACAAAAAGTTTTAAACACCACTGGAACAATTTTAGGAGCAAAACTGGTATCACGCCTGTTTTTCAAACAGTGCTCAGCTATGAAATATGACATTTGAAATGTGCTTCAAAATAATCCAGTAAGTAGAAAAGGGTAGGAATTTTTAAAACTATACTGGCCACTTGTCAATGATTGCCAAAGCAGAATGATGAGTATGGGAAGGTTCATTACAACATTTTCTTTATATTCTTGTATGTTTGAAATGCTTCCATAGTAAAAACAGTTGTTTTTTTTTTTTTTTTTTTTTTTTTTTAAAGAAGAAAGACTGGATTTAAAAGAACTGGTAATTACGGTTGTTTCTTGGGATGGGAATTGTTTGGCTGGGAACCAATAGCAAAAACAACTTTTCCTTTTTTGTTAGCTACCTTCTCTATTACAGAATTTTGCACAAAGCACAGATCAAGTCCATAACTTATGACGACACTTATTTTTTGAGTCTATGATGGTGTAAAAGCCATATATATTCAGTAAATTAATATGTTGAATTTTGAACTTTTCCCAGGCAAACAGTATGTAGCACAAGGCTCATGAACCTGGTCAGTGGCAGCAAACTGTCGTTCTTGGTCAGATCACAACTGATACTCTAGAGTGTACTGTGTTGCCAAGTTATGATTTTCAGTAGGGTAGGTGTAGTAAATGCATTTTTTATTTATGGTATTTTCAATTTACAAAGGGGTTATTGGGACAAGGCCCCATCATAAGTTTAGGAGTATCTATACATTCATAACCTATACAAAACTTAACTAAACTAAAAAAGAGAAAAAGAAAATCTCAACATAGGCAATGAGCTACCAAGAGAGTACCTGTTGACTACCAGCTGTCCCTAAAGGAGCTGGTTATAGACGCAAGCATAGAACATTAAGAAAACAGGTAGGACTGGACAGGGTGGTACATGACTGCATTCCAGTGATTCAGAAGGCTGAGGCAGGAGGATCAGGAGTTCAAAGCCAGCCTCAGCAACTTAACAAGACCCTGAACAACTTAGTTAGACCCTATCTCTAATAAAAAATAAAAAGTGCTGGGGATACAGCTCAGTGGTTAAGAACCCCCTGGTTTAATCCAAAAGAGAAGGAGGAGGGACGGAAGAAGGAAACAGAGAGGGAGAATGAGAAGAACAACAAAAAACAACAACAACAATACACGTAGGGCACCAGCAAATCTCTATGCAGACACCAACCTCTTGAGGATAACTTAACTATAAGAAATGAAATAACAACTTCCTGGTAGGCTTGAGCAAGTGGCAACTGAAACATTCCCTGTGGGATCTTCCCTGGAGCTGTATAAATCACAGTGAGTAGAGATGCAATAAACTTCACTTGAACTTAATATAATTCTTTGGAAATCTGACAAAAATAGATGTGATATATTACATCCACCCAACAGGGAGAAAAAACACAGAGAGGGAAATAATGAAACCATAAAGGAGGCTAAAAGCTTAATGCAGTCCAACCCAAACTATTACCATACCACCCTGGCACAGTGGTGCATGCCTACAATCCTAGCAACTCAGGAGGCCTAGGCAGGAGGATCACAAGTTCCAGGCCAGCCTCAGCAATTTAGCAAGGCCCTGTCCCAAAAAAATAATAATAATAATAATAAATAGGGCTACAGATGTAGCTTGGTGGTAGAGCATCCCTGGGTTCATTCCCCAATATCAAATAAATAAGTCAATAAATAACTACTACCACACCCTTACAGGATCTGTTATAATATGGATCTGGAATGTCCCATACATACTCATGTGTGGCTTGGGCCCCACCTGGTAGTACTATAAGGAGGTAATAGAAATGTTAGGGGGTGGGGCTTAGTTGGAGGAGCTGGGTCTGTGCAGGTGTGCCCTTCTATTTCTAGTCCCTGGCCACTTACTGACCCCTCTCTGCTTCCCGGCCACAATGAGGTGAGAAGCTCTGTTCTACCATGGCCTCTCCACCCTGACACTCTGCCTCACTTCAGACACATAGAAATGGAGCCAGCTGACCATGAACTGAAACTGTGAGCCAAAATACATATTCCTCTTTCAAGTTCGTTTTGTCTGGTATCTTATCATAGTGATTACAATTTGACTAACACAAGGTTATGGGAGATAGAGTCCTAAATGATCACCTAGAATGATTCCTTACTCATGGACGATGAAAAGATTGAAAATAATAGACACCACTGGAACAATGGGGCTATTAACATTTAACTGAAGGAATCAGGAGAAGCCAGTATAACAGGAATCACTCACAGGTTGGGACCTTGTCATATTGATTTAATAGCCCATGATGAAGCAACATGGTGAGGTCAGGGAAGAAAAGAGGAACTACCTGCAAACAGAGTTTCTGTATATAAAGATTATCAACCTGAGTATGAACTTTTTAAAGCATGAGTACTTCAAATCTAAAATGTCTTTAATTGTATGTTCTACCATTATTTTGGTATCATTACAAAACCTGACCATTATGCTGACATACCACAAATTATGAAGTGAATCCCAATTTAAGAGATGTTAAAATGTGGAAAAGTGTGACTTTTAGAATCAATGAAATACAATGTCTCTGTTTACTTGGATAGGCTCTTTCCCACTACATCTATAGTGCTTTGGCTATAAATCACATTTTAAGTCGTTTTAAGAAGTATCATAAACATTTAGAATATTAGTCCAAACATTTTTGAATCAGATACTTCCTGAAATTTGATAAAAAAAATGAAGTTACACAATATATGTTATGGTTTAGATATGAGATGTACCCTCAAAGTTAATTTAGAGGTGAAATGATCAGGTTATGAGAACCTTAAACTAATCAGTGCATTAATCCACAGATGTGGATTAACTGGGTGGTAACTATAGGCCGGCAAAGTGTGGCTAGAAGAGCTGGGTCACTGAGAATCTGCCTTTTGGGTTTATATTTTGTCCTGATGAGGGGAGCTCTCCCCTGATTTCTGGTTTTCATGACCTGAGCTGAATTCCTCCTTCATGCCCTTCTGATACAATGTTCTCCTTCATCTTGGGTCCAAAGCAACTGCATCAGCCATCTATGAACTGAGACCTCTGAAAATGTGACTCCCAAATAAATTCTTCCTCTTATAAAATTCTTCTAGTCAGTTCTTTTGGTCACAGCAGTGAAAAAAAATGACTGAAATAATATATATTTATCATTGAATTCTATTTTCACATTTGCAGGAATTATTTGATTTTAATACATTGTGAATTTAATTTTTGAAAGAGAAAGAGAGAGAGAGAGATACTGAGGCTTATGCACAATAAGATGCCCAAAATAAACCAGAAGTACACTCTATCCAGGAAAGGAAAATTCAAAAGAGCGAAAGAAAGAGAAAGAGAGAGAATATGAAGATAGTGACAATTTAATAGCTGAAAAGATGGTACTGCTGAAAGAAAAGGAATTAGAGTGGTGAGGACCACGGCTGTAAGAGTCACAGATGACATAATTGCCATGGACCTGGAAAGTACTAGAAATGATGCCCACAACTAGGCCCTCTGGCAAAAACCCAAGTCCCACAACTAATCCCTAACCATAACTCTCTTCTTGCATAGTTTCTCATATATTAAAAAAATAACTGTTCATCTGACTCAAGTTCAGGAGTTCCTATTCCATGTTTTATATGGTAGTGACATAGGACACATATTCCAGGCACTGACACCCTGGGAACATCTTGCAAGAACATTGCCATATAGAAATGTAAATGAAAAAGGACTATTCAAAGTCTTAAAGAACATACAGTGTAATATAGGAGCCAGTCATTAATTATTCCAACACAGTGGAATAAGAATAAGTATGTAATTAGTTATTAAAAGTAATTATGGGTCTTTTTCCCCAGAGAGATTTAATATGGGGAAAAACAGATATCTTATTGGTAAACATTTTTATTATTGGGGGCATTTATGAAATAACATCCTACAATAAATTAATCATTTTTAGTTGGATCACTTTTGGTAAATAAAATAAAACTGGAGAACAGCTATGAAGTGGTGAAATTATGTGAAAAATCTGGGTCTGGTAACCACTACAAATAGAAATCATCAAATAAAAATTTTATTTTATACACTTCTATAATCTCTGCTTTCATTTCACTTGACCTCTGGGAAAATGAAACTAGTGCCTAGGAATTCTTGATAACAATATTAAGGACACCTGACACATAATATATCTGAGAATGTTTTGCTAAGATAGGTTATTATCACCACTTGAATTGTGGCTATGCATTATTTTCTTAATGAAAGTCTATGAATCATTTCACACAATAAATTAAGTAGTCTAATGAAAATCAAATATCTTAAAAAACTGGATGAGAAGTAGGCACCACTCTTAGCAACTATTCTCCTGCCAGGATCGCTTTAACATGTTTAATTTCTTTATTTTTGTGATGTTGGGGCTTGAACTCAGCAGTGCTCTACCCCTGAACTATATCCCCAGCCATTTTTATGAGAAAGAGTCTAAGTTTGTGTTGGTTGGTGTTGAACTTTCAATCCTTCTACCTTCACCTCTGAAATCACTGAGATTGCAGGTGTGTACCACCATACTCAGGTTGTCATGTCTTATTTAAATTGTTGCTTTTTCCTATGTAGCTAAATATGATTTGTGGCCTCTTATTTTCTGTCTTAGGATTCTTATGTAACACATTTTCCTGGTAAGTTCACTGAGGTAACTTTACATAGATAAGTTCCATTATCCTGGAATGAGTCTTGAAAGATCTCTTTTGGTAAGAAATTCTAGAAGACGCTGGGGTTGTGGCTAAGTGGTAGAGCACTTGACTAGCATGTGTGAGGCACTGTGTTTGATCCTCAGAACCACATAAAAATAAACAAAATAAGGCACTGTGTCCATCTACAACTAAAAAATATATTTTTAAATAAAAAAATTTTTAAAAAAGAAATTCTAGAAGCCCCAAGGATACTCTTAGCAGTCATTCCCTATCTCTGGAATACAACATGAGTGTAGGGAGAATTGCCCAATGCTGGCCCTCAGTGGACACTCTTAAAAAAACATGTTCATGGAAGAAGGAATGTGAATAACCAACAAATACAGGAAAAAATGTTCAACATCTCTAGCAATTAGAGAAATGCAAATTAAAACTACAACTACACTGAAATTCCATCTCACTCCAGTCAGAATGGCAATTCTTAAGAATACAAGTAACAATAAATGTGGGGATATGGGGGAAAGGTTCACTCATACATTGCTGGTGGGACTGCAAATTGGTAGAACCACTCAGAAAAACAGTATGGAAACTCCTCAGGAAAATTGAAATGGAACACCATTTGACCCAGTTATCCCACTCTTCACTATATATCCAAAGGAGTTAGAATCACTATACTATAGTTACACAGCCACATCAATGTTTATATGAGCTCAGAATAGCTAAACTATTGAACCAACCTAGGCGCCCTTCAACAGAAGAATGAATAAAGAAAACATGGTATATAAACACAAAGGAATATTACTCAGCCATAAAGAAGAATGAAATTATGGTATTTGCCAGTAAATGGATGGAGCTGGAAAGTATCATGCTAATTGAAATAAACCAGTCCGAAGAAAATCAAAGGTCAAATATTCTTTCTGATATATGGATATTAACACACAACAAGGTGAGGGCAAGGAAAGAATAGAAGTTCAGTGGATGAGACAAAGGGGAGTGAAGGGAAAGGGGGAAATTGGAAAAGGAAAGACAGTAGAATGAATCAGACATAACTGTCCTATATTCATATATGAATACACCACCAGTGAAACTCCATACCATGTACAACCACAAGAATGAGATCCTAATTAGAATAAGTTATACCCCATCTATGTATAATATGTCAAAATACACTCAACTGCCATATATATCTAAAATGATCAAACAAAAACTATTATATATGCTAATGACTTATGATAACCTCAATGAGGAGATACAAGGATGAATAAATATCTTTACATTAGTTAACCAAGAGACCAATAGAGGTAATTTGAAGCCTTACTTAGTGGCAATGTTGTAGAGTTGCAGATGTCCGGGAGTGGAAAAATTAGAAAAAGACACCAAGTGACAGCAAAGTGGAATGGATTCCTTCATCTTTGGGAAAATGGTCACTCAATGATGAAAACAGTCCATCCACAGCTGAGATGGAAAAAGTGAGGAGATATTGACTACCAGAAAGTTCAGAAAAGGGACCATTGCTAGGATCATAGTGAAAGAATCTGAAAGGGAAAATCAAGGTAGTGCAAATAAAAGTATCATCTATATCTTCAGCCACTGGAAGTTAGTATATAATTCCCAGATCTAAAGTTTGATATGGAAAGTTGCCCTGGATAGAGTCATAATATGACAAATTAATATTGCGAAACATTTATTTTTTTTTTCGGGGATTCTTTTTTTAATTTTTTTATTTGCTTATTGATTCAATGAGCACAAATGGAGTACAGCTATGGCTTCTCTGGTTGTACACAAAGTAGACTCACACCATCTGTGCATTCATACATGTACACAGGGCAATGATGTCTGTCACACATTCTGTTATTATTCTTACCCCTCCACCCCAAGACCCCACCCCTCCCTTCCCTCTATGCTATCTATCCTTCCTCCATTCTTGCCACCCTTCCCCCCCGCATTATGCATCATCATTCATTTATCAGAGAGACCATTCGGCCTTTGGATTTTGGGGATTGGCTGATTTCACTTAGCATAACAGTCTCCAACATCATCCATTTACCTACAAATGCCATAATTTCACTCTTCTTTAGAAGCTCATTCCTGGTTTCCTCTGGCCTTTGACCCATGTACCTTTTCTCTTTGCTAATTTTGCTTGCAATTATTTGCCCATAATAAATTATAATTAAGAGTCTGACTATATGCTAAGTCCTATGAGTCCTACTAGCAAATTACCAAACCTGAAGGTAGTTTTGGTGATCTTCAACTCATGTGATTAACATATTTTCAGGACTTGCTGGGGATGATACACAATTTTCTTTTCAATCTTTGGGTAATTCAACTGACTAGTCATGAATTTTTTAATTCCTCGTTTATTTCTTCATCTACTTCAAAACATCTTTAACTGACACCTAAGAAGTTAACTCTCCTACTTGTCAACATACTCTTTAATTTTTTACTTTTTAGAAGACAATCATTCTACAACATAAACAATGAAGGTTGAGCATTCTCATAAGCTCTCAAATTACCCAAATACATCTTTAACGACATATTAAGTTTTATCTACAATTTGACTATGCAAAAGAAGAGACTGTCTTGAGTATCTTCATACCCCTAATATCAAAGACAGTATCTATCATAAAGCAGATGCTCAATAAGTATCTGTGGAAAAACAGTCATTTCTACACACAAGCATACATAAAAGCAGAAGAGTAATAACTATAATGAGTGTTCATTTTAATTTGACTAGGCATGTTGTGCCACTGTGGGCAATGGTAACAGACTCATGTACTAAAATTAATACTGAAATGACAATAGTACAAGTGTAACAATTAAGTATAAGTAATGTTTGCACAGAGTCACACAAACAAGTGTCAGTTAAGGAAAAGAACCAGAAGTGAATTTTTAATTGTTAATGTTCATGAAAAGAAATAAAAATGAAATATTGCAAACTTAAACTTCAAATTAAAATTAAAGCAAGAAGGAACCAGGGTGAAATGTGAAGTTAATAAATCACAAACTCAGAAGTGTAAAGTTTCCTTCTGCCATTATGGTATCTAAAGTTGCCTTTGGAATACCCTACATCCCATCAAAACCATGCCCTATGAAAGGAATGGTCATTATTCATTAATTTATTTCTTCAGCACATATTGAGTAGCTATTCTGTGCCATGAACTTTTCAACGTGCTATTAATATACAGTAAATGAAAACAATCCCTGTCCTCTTGGAGCTGAATGCAAGGATCATTTCAGGATTCTTCACTAAGACGAGTTCAAGGTCAACAGAAAAGCATGTGAACTTTCACCTTGGAACAAGAAAGGCAATGATTATATTATTAGAAAGTCACAATACTTTCCAATTTTTCTAGAATTGTGTTGGGATGGCCAGAGGCAAGTCTGAGAAAAGACTTCCATGAAGAGTAGAAGTGGTCACTTGGATTATGAAATAATTGTATCTCATCAGAACAAGCTGCATCTGTATATGAGTTCATGAAACCACAGGAGAAACAGAAAGTTAACATGAATTATGATAGATAACCAGGTCATAGAAATTAGGTTTAATGTGCATTTATTGTCAAGAAGTTATGCAATAATTTTGTGAAAAGAAATGAAATGAAGAAATATAGACTGATGAAAACCATCTTACTTCTTGGTTAAAATCCAGATCACCCATCACGAATTGCTATTGCATTAAAAGCCTCCAGATATCTGTGGAGTAGATTCCAACCTGCTGACATAAAGACTAATCATTTTCCACTATGTTGATATTCATAGAATGCTTGCATGCATGCACAGCAGAGTTCATAAAGTGATCACATCTGAGTCAAATCTGAGTCAAATTAAGCCTGCAGACCTGTACTGATTGGCTTGTGTAGTGGTGTTTTTTTTTAAATTTGGAAAATATTTCAAACATAAAAAGAGAAAACATAGGATAATCACTGTGATAGGAATATCTTATATTTCTACCAGATCATTTTTTTGAAAATTTTAGTAGTAGATGGACACAATATATTTTTATTTTATATATTCATTTTATTTTATTTTATTTTATTTTATTTTATTTTATTTACTTATTGATTCATTGAACACAAATGGAGTACAGCTACTGTTTCACTGGTTGTACACAAAGTAGAGTCACACCATCTGTGCGTTCATGCATGTACACAGGGCAATGGTATCTGTCACACGTTCTGTTATTATTTTTACCCCCCACCCTGACCCCACCCCTCCCTTCCCTCTATGCTATCTATCCTTCCTCCATTCTTGCCACGCTTCCCCCCCTCCGACATTATGCATCATCATTCATTTATCAGAAAGACCATTCGGCCTTTGGATTTTTGGGATTGGCTGATCTCACTTAGAATGACAGTCTCCAACATCATCCATTTACCTACAAATGCCATAATTTTATTCTTCTTTATGGCTGAGTAATATTCCATTGTGTATATATACCACAGTTTCTATTTTAGGATTGAACCTAGTGCCTCACATGTGCTAGGCAAGTGCTCTACAATTGAGCTAGAACTCCAGCCACTGACCAGATTATTTTTATAAATATTGTATTTAAATCAATTCTCTCTGGGCACCCATCCCTCCTTCCCCAGTAATAACCAGTATTTATGGTTGGGGGAATTCAATGTCTATCATTCCCATGCATTCATACACATGCATACACAAACACGTGTGCTCACACACTTTCATCCATGAATATTATAATATTTTTCAGTTCTTTAAACTTTATCTAAATGGTAATGGAATGTATGAATTCTTATACAACTTTTGATGTTCCACAATGTTGTGATATGTCCTACTTTAGTTCAGAGTTGGTCAATTACCACCCTTGGTACAAATATGTCTGCACCTGTTTTTGTTAATATTTTTTAAATGTAATAGATGTTGGCGTGGCTGTAGGGAAAAAGGCACTTTTCCATTGCTGGTGGAGTTGCAAATTGGTACAACCACTCTGGAAAACAGTGTGGAGATTCCTCAGAAATCTTGGAATGGACCCACCTTTTGATCCAGTTATCCCACTCCTCGGTTTATACCCAGAGGGCTTAAAATTAGCACACAACAGTAACACAGCCACATCAATGTTTACAGCAGCTCAATTCACAATAGTTAGACTGTGGAACCAACCTAGATGCCCTTCAACAGATAAATGGATAAAGATGTGGTATATATACACAATGGAATACTATTCAGCCATAAAGAAGAATAATATTATGGCATTTGCAGATAAATGGATGGAACTGGAGATTATTATGCTAAGTGAAATAAGCCAATCCCAAAGAAACAGGGCCTGAATGTTTTCCCTGATAAGTGGATAATGATATAGAATCAGGTTGGGGGGAGGATGAGAGAGGAATGGAGGATCAGTAGATTATGTAGACGGAAATAAGAGTGGTAGGGGTGGGGGTATAAAAATGTTGGAATGAGACAGACATCATTACCCTGCGTACATGTATGATTAACAAGAATGATATGAATGTACATCATGCACAACCATAGAAATGAAAATTTGTACCCCATATATGTACAATGAATCAAAATGAAGTCTGTAAAAAAATGAATGAAAACAACAACAAAAAAATTCATGGCTAGCTTCAAAATTAATATTTAAATTCAACCTGTGGCCTAATTTCCTGGAAGGAAAAATTTCTAAGGAACTGTCTTTCTAAGTAAGCTCCTATGCTTTTGACTTGAGCATCATCCCTCAGTAAGGGAAATTAAGGAAGGTTCCCTGGGAAATCTTTTATCTCCAGGCTTGACAGAGGAAGAAGGAAGGTTTAGTGCTATGACTGTAGCTTGAAAAGGAATGGGAATTACAAAGAGAATGCTAGAAGCCATTATAAGACTGGTCCATGGAAAAAGAGAAAGGGGAAGATTAATTGTAAATGCCAGTGATGGAAGGAAGAATGAGGTTAGAGAAACTAACCATGGCATAAGAAGAAACACACAGAGGTTAAAGACATCCAATACACATAAAACAAGAGTTAGTAATTTACTTGTACACAATCCCAAATCTAGTATGTTCTTCTTGCTAGTACCAGGAATACTCATGCCAAAATTTAACAGAACTGTTTTTATAAAACTGGTTACTTTAAGCCATTAGGCCTCTCACTGTTCTGAGCAGGAAGGATATTGAATTTTTCTGGTCTAGCCAACCCATACTGTCAAGTCACTTTAGTGCTGTCAGCAGAAATATAATGGACACAAAATTTAATCTTTTAAAGTCATTTAGCCAAAAACTGCTATGCCAAGACAAAGGCCTGGTGTGAGAAGGGCTTTCCAGCATCTGAGACCTCAAAAGGTAGTGAGCAGGGTGTGAATAGAAAATAAACATGAAATAAGTACAAACGATAAAAGGCTAGTGAGTCTCTGATGAAACTAAGGGAAAAGGGCATGTTTATTATAATCTGTATTTTATCAAATGGACATTTCAGTGTAGTTGTAAAGAGCACATTATTCTTAGGAAACCATCACTGTAATTGTCAAGAAATCACATGTCAATGATAAAAATAATAAAGGGGTATACAATATCATGAATACTATGTTCAGATATGCAGGAATGACATCCATTACACCCAGTAAAATGCCTGATATGTTTAGAGGCTCATGAAATATTTTAATTTTTTTTAAATCAGAAAATAATATGAATATACTGCAGCCTATGTACCATTCATCTTGAAGCAAGTATGGTCATAAAATAGCATTTTAATATTTTAGAAGATATCTTGATAATTTTATGGAGTAATACTTTTAGTGGCACATGTAAGCAAAGTGTCGCAGTCTCATGGAGGCCAAAATGAGGCCCTGCAGACACTTTGTCAAAATTCCCAAATGCAGGAATACCATTATGAAGAACAACAAAGCCTCAGTTGAGATTCGTATTTTTAAGCTTCTGCCAGGCTCACTCCACTAAATGACTTCTTGCCTTTGCACATTCAGCCCCAAAACCCATTCAATTTAAATAATTGATTCGGCCAAATAAAAACTCACCACACATATTGACTTTTCCAAATCCCTTGCAAATATTCAAAATAACTATTATTATATCTTTGAGTGACAGGCTCTAATGAATATGGTACAAATCAATTTATGATATGTTTACCAAAGTTTTAGCTAACATTTGTTAAATTAACTTATGGGTACATCTTTCATGGTAGATTTGAAACTGCTGACTTGAAGATTCAGAGCTTTCTACCAGCATTATTTTTCTTTTAATCATAACTATTTATATGTGCCTTGTCTCCTTAAAGTTGTGATGGAAAAGTAGAAATGTATCCAAGAAGGCATCAGCAAAGAACATACCCAAATGGCCAAGAAACGCATGAAATGATGCTCAACATAATCCTCAGGAAAATGCAAATCGAAACCAAAATGACATACCATTTCACGTGCACAAGGATTCATCAAATTATGATTTAATGTATGTTTGAATATGGCACAATGAAACCCATCATTCTGCATAATTAATATGCCCCAATAAAATTTTTATTAAAGGATGGCAATACAAAAGTAGTCAAAAAAGTGTTAGGATGTGGAAAAATTGAGACCCTTATACCTTGGTTGGGAAAACATAAAAAGGTTCAGCTGCTATGAAAAATTTTAATGGTTCCTCAGTTACATGAATGTGCATGTACTTGTTAATGTCCTGGTTTTCAACTCTTTGGGTATGCAACTAGGAGTTGAATTGAAGGGCTCATATGGACAATCATAAAAATTATCTTAAGAAGCCTAAATTACAGGATCACCAAATGCATGATTTCACCTATACATAATCACCTGGATATAGAATATTCAGAATAGGCAAATATACAGAGATATAAATAAGAATGATAATTACCAGGGCAAAGGAAAGGGGAAATGGGAAACAAGTATTTAACAGGCAAAAAGTTTCCTGTGGGAGTACTGAAAAAAATTTTTGAAACTAGGTAGGGGCGGTTCTTGTAAACACTAAAGGGTACTAAGTGTCATTCAACTGCTTACTTTAAAATAGTTAATATGTGAATTTTACCTGAATAAAAAAATGTAATAAGTCACTTTGCAATTGTGTGAATATAGAAAGTTGTCTTCAAGAGAAGGTGCATACTGTAAGGTGGTGGACTACAATAGAATACAATAACAACTTGTGAGTGAAAATCTAACATCACTATTTTAATAGTAAGGTATGACAGCAAAGGTTTGTTCAACAATGATGGAGAGGACATTAATGGCTGAACTAACATAAGGGAAATTAAAAGGAAGGGATAAAGAACTTAGAAGAGTATCTGACAACATGAATCAACCTTTGTTTACTTATGACTAAAGTAGATGAATAGTTAATAGACTGATGAATACACTTGGACTTGCCAGGTATTGACTGTTGAAATGAATTAGCAAACACAATCAAGCCAGGAAACTCAGCCAAGTACAAAGATTCTAGGACTTTAAAGGAGTGACTGAAAAACCAGAGCTCTTTAAAGTCATTTAATTTAAATCACTCCCAAAGGTGAGACCACAACTTGATACTCTGAAGAACAGTTTGTGAAAACTTTGTACAGAAAAGTTTATACAGAAAAACTGTTAAAAGTGTGCACAGAAAAGTAGCTACATATCAATCATGAATAAATTGCTAATTGCTATGATAAAAAAATCAGTTTGAAATCAGAATCCTATATCACTAATTTTTTAAAAAAATTTAAGTTTTATATAACTTCAAAATTAAAGGATATTTGATAGGATGATCCAAGGAATTCCTACTATATCCTTTAACCACATAAAGGAATTACACACAATTCCTTCATTTGCTTGCTCATTCTTTCTGTATACAAAATATATACACACGTGCATATACACAAAATTTTTTCTAATGATGCATTGGAAAGATACACACTGATTTGCTCCCTCTAAATATTTCAGTGTGGATTTCTTAGAAAAATGGCATTCTCTCATATAACAGCAGTATAATTATCAAAACCAAAAAAACACTTTAATTTGATATGATACTATTATCTAATCCAGAATCTACGTTCAAGTTCTTGTTTGAAAATGCTCTTTTTCCCCTTCTCTCATCCTTTAGTTCAGTGTTCAAAGCACAATTATGCATATTCACAATTATTCCTATTTATGATTCACATTTGTCTAAAATATTCAACTTATTCTGAAATATTAGTCTTTCTTTTTCATGTTCTGAGTGTGCATACAGCCCTCTATATCCACAGGTTCCACACTGGTGGAATCAAACATCTATGGATAAGTATTAATGAGAAAAAAACTGCATCTGTAATGAAAAAGTACAGACTTCTTATTATTCCCTAAACAATATATACAAAAACACACACACAAAAAAAACAATATATACACAAAATATTTATATAGAATTGACATTGTATTAGGTATTAGAAGTAATCTAGAGATGATTTAATACATACAAAAGGATGTGCATAGGTTATATGTCCAAACTATGCTATTTGGTAAAAAGAACTTGAGCATCTGTAGAGTTTGGTATTTGCATGGGTCCTTGAACAACCAATCCTGCACTGAATACCAAAAGGTGTGTGTGTGTGTGTGTGTGTGTGTGTGTGTGGTGGAGGGGAGGGAGGAAGGGAGGGAGAGATTGTTTTAAGAGAAGATTAGAAAGTGCATGAATTTTATCTAAGTTAGGACCTGTATAATAAAATTCAGCACCATTACTCCACCTAAGTGAAAGAATGACAGTAAGTAGCCTACAGTGTAGCTGTGGTTTCAGGCTTCAGACACATGCCTCTAAATCAGAGGTTGACGAACTTTTTCTGTAACAGGACAAATAGTAAATATGTTAGATTTTGCCAGTCATAGAATTTCTATTGCAACTATTGAGTTCTACCTTTGCAGAGCAAAAGCAGCCGGAGGCAATGAATAAATGAATGGATGTGGCTTTGTTTTATTAAACTTTATTTCTAAAAACACATGGCAGACACCTGCTCAAGATGAAAGCTGACTAGAGAATGTGCCTTTCCACTCCCTTAGTGAGTATGAGTCAACTGCAGCTGAAAGACATATATTGAAACTCAACCTCCATCAAACTATAATGAAAATAAAATAATTCTAAAGAAGAAAGACCCTCGCCTCCTTAGACAGTGACATTCCCACCAGCTATAATTGTATCAACAATTTTTTTTTGTAATGGGGATTGAACCCATTGGCACTTAATCACTGATCCACATCCCCAGCCCTTTTTATTTTTTTTATTTTGAGACAGAATCTCACTAAGTTGATCAGGGCCTCACTTGAGTTGGCCTTGAACTTCCAATCCTGCCTCAACTGCCCAAGCCACTGGGATTACAAGCATATGCCACTACACCTGGCTGTATCAACAATTTTTAAAACACCCCATAGGGAAAGCCTAAAAGTAAAATGGCTTCTTGGGTGAGGTGAACTTCACCTTGCCAAATCTGACACAGGAAGATTTGGGTGCTGCTTGAAGAAGTCACACAACCTATCAGTCTGTTGTCCACATATATTCATAATCACCAGTTTCCCCTGGGTGCTCAAAAACTTCTAGCAAGTCTGTGTTATTTGGTAAACTCACTCTTCTACTTCTTGAAACAGTTCTTTCTAACATCCACCACTTCCTCAAACCTGAAATCCCTGACTTCCTGTACATCTTAGCAGGTAACATTACATTGCACTACACACATAAGACAAAAGCTACCACATTTCCACCATATCTTTTCTTTTAAAATTAACAAAGCTACTTGTATTTACCACAAGTCTCTCCTCTTACCCTCCTGTACAGGTTAAGGAAAGATTCCTTCTTCCAACCAAAGTCTTATTTCTCTACATGTGCTCTGTGACATAGAGTCTTTGGTCTTCTCAGGACCTTACACTACTCACTGATCCTTTCCTCTAATAACCTTATCTACTTCTGCCATACTAGTTCTTTCCAGTTAGCATGTAATCTTGTTCATATTGACTTCTGGTTAAATCTGGAGGAATGCCCGCATACTGTTATCCCTATGTCCTCTCAAAGTACAATAAAATAACAGTATAAGAATTACATCATCAATGACAACAAAAAGTCAAAGAAAGTGGGGGAGGACATAGCTTCAGACAATAGCTGTCAATAAAATGTTGCAAATTAGAAAGTGTATGGATAAATTATTATAACTTACCTCAGCAGAAAAAGTTCAATTCAACTATTGGTGTTTATAAGGACACCAATAGTAAATAAGTTGATTTGTGGCACCAGATCTCAGAAGGGCAGTTCAATTAGGAATACTTACATAGGTAGGGGAATTTGGTATACAGGAACATATAAAAATTGACTGAAATTCTGTATAAAAAGCAATTAGACCAAATACTCTCTCCAACTTTTCAAACAACATAACTTCAATGTGCACAAAATTTTCCAGGAATAGAACTACTGTGTAAATTGAGGGAAGACTGTACTACATTTTGTAGTACATTATCAAGATTTGTTTATCATTTCTAAAAATAACACCCCCAGGGACAATATCACTTGTGGGCTTCAGCTGTTAATATAATACATCTGTACAGCTCTGGATCTGTATCCAGTGGTGCTACGTGTTGACAAAAGGATCTGACCCCCTGTTTTTCTAGTATAGTCACAGCAAGCACTGTGCTATGACTACGCTGGTTTTTATCATAAAGGGCTTTGGAGCTAACATGCTGCACAGACACAGAATGGATCAGTCACAGACACAGTATGAATGATGCTTCTGAGATTGTGAAGCAGGCCTGAGAATGCTGTCCCTAGAAATGTATGCTTGCAAGGCCAACCGTTGGCTGGCAACTGAGAATTTGGCTTCTCCAGCGTATCCAGTCAAGAGTTAACTAATAGGGACGGCTCATTATCCCTAGACTGTGCAAACAATGTGGTTCATATGCTGAATAACATTTTTTTCTGGGCATCTATAATTTTGTAAGTACTAGACAGAGAGTACCCATGCGACCAGTCTCCAGTAACAACTCTGGGCATTTTGTGTCTAATGGGCTTCCCTAGGTAGGAATATTGCATATGTATTGCTGAATGTTCACTGCAGGGGAAAAATGGGCCCTCTGTGACCCCTCAAGAGATGGAGAAAGTATCAGGAAGCCTACGTGAGGATTGTTCCAGACTCTATCTTTTTGCCTTATGATTGGCTATGTGTTCTTATTGTGCCACTATATAACTCTTAGCAATGAATACACGTATATGCTGAGTCCTGTGATTCTTTCCAGTGAATCTATAAATGTGAGAGTTGTCTTGGGGATACCTGATATAGTGACCATACACTGTAGTCCTGGAGTTTTTGCTTATATTATTATTAAAGAATATTATTTTTTTCTCAAAATTATATGTATATAAGTTATAGATACTTGACTTTCATTTCATAATATTAAAGGAGAAGTAAGCAAATATTTGTTATGAAAGAAAGTTCTTAGGTCTCAAAGGGCTGAAAAACATTGCTGTAAACAAAGAACATTGACAATATTTACAACAGAGATGATAGTACTGAGTGCCTACTATGTGCTAGTCATTGTGCCAAGTGCTTTCTGAGCATTATATCATACATTCCTCACTGTAACTCCATTAGAGAGGCACTAGTTTCCCCCCTTTTTGCCTATAGAGAAACAGATGCTCAGACAGATAAGGCAACTAAACTAGCAGCATGACCAGGAAATGGCAGGAACAAGAAAAAAAGCAGGCGCTCTAATTCCAGAGCCTCAGCTACACAACTCCTGTTCATCTGTTCATGCTTATGATTGTTATCAAAACAAAATGGCAGCATTAAAATGCACATATCAACTAAAGAACAGTGCATAATTTATTAGGACCAATAAACAAACATATTCATAAACTCTGCCAGTTATAATTGTAGCAATTTTCTCTCTTTTTCTTAGAATAATTTTCTCATATTTCGTATTTAATATAGATTGCAAATAGTGTGATCATAAATATGATGCCTACTTTTCTAGACACTGCACTTTGTAATTGATCTGCTACTATTCTTATTCTGAAATCGCAGTTCCTAGTCATTCCTTTGTAACTGCAATATAAGCTCCTGCAACTTTTCAGATTAGTAAGAAACTTCTGAGATTATAGCAACTGAGAAATGTTCAAGTCAATATTTCTACATTTCTACCAAAGGTCAGAGGTTACAGATGCTTAAAATTCTCATATTGCTATTCTTACAGTTTTAATAGATGTCCAAGGACATTCAATGCTGAATAAAAACTTGACAAACTACAGTGCATGTGAGCATGCATACACATGCATACGTGCACGCGTGCACATACACACACAGAATACAAGTTTGTTTTCCTATGAAGCAAAATAAATTCTATCCTTATTAACGTAAGCAGTGTGAGAATTGGGAGGACTAAGAGCATGAGTAGAGGATGCAAAATACAGTTTTTACTAGAAGAGCAAGGTCAAATAGAGAGAAAAATAACAATTTCAAAACAAGGGAGCAAAATTCTACCCTTCCCAGGAAAAGCAAATAAAATACACAGGTCGAAGAAGAATTAGAAGGAATTCGAAAGCAGTTCTGACGTAGGAGGGGCAATGGGAAGATGTTTTTGAAGGGATATATAATTACAGTTAGATAGGATGGATATTTAAAAGATAATGTGCCTAGAATAGGAAAATATGTAAAGTCCAAATATATGAGTGATTGTCATGGGGCTGGGGAGAAAGGAAAAGAAAATAGGTGGCAGATGCAAAGAGAAAATGGGAAATGACTACTAATTTTTTTTTAAGTAATGATAATGTTCTAAATTTGTGGTAAAAAATCAGGGAGAGGGGAAGAATAAATATTTAGTAGATTAGAAAAAGGGGAATGAAAGGAAAGGAGAGGGGAAAATAATAGGAAAGACAGTGAATCCAAAATAATTTTCCAAGGTACTGATATGAATATACCATAGTGAATCTCACCATCATGTACATTCATAAGAATGGGGTATATTCCATGCTTGTACAATTGTGTCAAAATGAATTCTGCTGACATGCATAACTAAAAAGAACTGATGAAATTTTAAAAAATTAATTGCAGGGATGGTTGTACAATATCATGATCATAGATTCCAAGAACAATTGGACTGTACCCTTTAAATGGATTGTATACCATTAAAGCTCTTTTTAAAGAAACAAAAACAGTTCTAAAGTCGTGTGCTAGATAATTCAAAAGCAAAGATCATTACCTAAGTTGGTGGTTCTCAAACATCAGTATGTATATGAGTCCCCCATATTCTCAGGCTCTAACCTTAGAGATTTTGATTCTTGGGCCCCAGAATATTTAACAAATATTCCAGATGATTCAGATACAGGTTGTCCACCACCATACGTGGACTAGGTTGTGCTTCTGATATCTTACTAGAAACCCAGCCTGGAAAGCACATCACAAAATATGAAGACTGAGATAATGCAGAAAAAGAGTTTGTACCATTACTTTTAACCTATGGCAAATAACAATCCTATTTTATGAAAAATAAATACAAAGAATGAAAGAGGTTTTGAATGTAGATATAAAGACATCTAGGTACCATACAGTAATTCAATGTCATTATCTGCCAAAAGTTGTACTGGAATGTCCTATAGAGAAAAATTTGTTAGCATCAGCAAGATATGAAAAGTATAGTACAAAAGATAACCATGATATAAGGGAAGCCATGATGTTGACATATAACTAGTTATAGCTACACATTCCCTCACATTATTACATGTTTCTTAACGAAAGTAAAATAAGGAAAACATCATTGCCAAACAGACTGTTTATCAAAAAGTCCACTGGCTATCTGCAGTAGAATCACTTGTGTTGCTTGTTTAAAATACAGATTCCCATTTTATTTGTACTGAATCTGAATTTCTGAGATAAGGAGTCAAGAAAAAAATGTGTGTCCACAAATATATGCAGAAACATACAAATATCTTAATTATCACAATTCAGAGACTTTCAATATATTCACAAAGTTGTAAATACTTAACGATAATTAATCATGGAACATTTTCACCACTCCAAAAGGTAATCCCATGCCCTTTGGTGGTCTCTCCTCATTCCCCTATCCCCCAATATCCTAGGCATCCATTTTCTCTGTCTGCAGATTGGTCAAATGGATATTTTGTACAAATGCACTCCTACAACATTCAATCTTTTATGACTGCTTTCCATTAGTATAATGTTTTCAAGGTTCATCCATTTTTTAACGTATCAGTACTTCACACCATTTTGTTCCAGGAAAAAACTGCACTAAGTGTACACACAAAAATGTTTATGTTAAAGAATTATCTCATGAAAGAAGGAATAAAGAGATAACCAGATGGTCGGTTCTAAAATGAAGTACAAAATGGAATGTGATCTCATTTGTAGACTATTCTCCAGAATCCCACCCTTGTTAATAGACAGCAATGATGACAAAAGTTAGGTTTTGTAAGGATCCAGCAAACTTAAGAATACACACAATATGTAGGGGAAATAATGATAATGTCAGGAATGCTAAAATTAACTTAATGAATATGTATGAAAAATAAAAATTAGTCTTGAAAAGAGACCAAAGCAAGGCAGATGACTCTTTGGAGCTGTGTTGTTGAGTAGCCATGCTTGTATTTGGGAAATTTTGATCTAAATTTAAATTAATTAAATTTAAAAATGTGTTTCCTCATTTGCCACATTTTGAGTCCTAAAAGGCTAAATGAATCTGACAGATACCATATTGGAATATGCAGATAGAGAACATTTTAACCATCACAGAAAATTCTACTGGGTAGTGTTGCTCTAGAGAAAGACAAAATTGTGAGTACAACCCATTTGTTCACTCCAAAGATATTCACTTGGATTCTATTATGGGGTTTGGGAGTGTCTCAATGGTAAAGTGTCTGATTAGTATGCATGAGGCCTAGGTTCCATCCCAATCACCACAAAAATTAAGCTACAATGTGCAAGGCACTGCTAGGTTCTAGAAATACCACAATACACAAAATTGACAAAATCCCTATCCCTGGGGAGTTTAAGTGCTAATGATGGGAAAGAGTAGATAAAGAGCTAAGTGAAATATGATATATATTAAGTGATGATCCAGTGAGAAAATATAAGGGGTCACTCAAGCAGGGTAATTCACACCTGTAATCTAAGCTACAGGGGAGGCTGAGGCAGGAGAATGGCAAATTTGAGGCCAGCCTTCGCAACTAAGAAAGACCCTATCTTGAATAAATTTTAAAAAGTTGGGGATATAGCTCACTGGTGGAGTGCTACTGGATTCAATCCCAAGTACCAGAAATCAGAAGAAAGAGGAGGCAGGAAGAGGAGAAAAAATTATAAAGGGTCAAGAGAGATGAGGAGGAGCCCTTTTTAATACAGTGGTCTAGAAGGTCTCCGTGATAATGTGAACTTTATGTAGATATCTGAAGACATAGGGGAGTGAATCTTAAGGATGTATTTGTCGAATCATTGCAGAAAGAGAAAATTGTTACTATGAAGGCCTGCGGCAGGTATAGGCTGACATGTTTCCAAGGCTGGAAGGCATTTGTGCTGAAAATATAAATGGAGGAAGGCAATATTACTGTTGCTCAGAAAGTCTAATTAGGTTTTTACTATTATAGAACATTTGTTTTATGTCACATGATTCTCCAAATTAGAAAAGATACATCTGAAAATGCAGCATGAGAAAGTCCATGAATCCTCTTCCCAGATAAATAACCATAACTGGAGAATTTTTTTTTTATAAAACACAACCAACTAGAGTCTCTAGAATCTATTCTGATGGTACACAGTGAATTGAGAAAAAAATTTTAGTAAAATCTATGAAATCTCAGTAAAAACAGAAAGAGTCTGTATTTGAGCCACAAGCTACTCCTTACCCCAAATTCTCCTTGCCTGCTCAACAAGATAGAGGCTCTATTCCTGCCAAATGCAGCCAAGAACATAGGATTGTCTCTCCAGCAGACCTTCAGAATTTTTCATTCTGCCTCAGCCCTATATTGCAAAAGCTTAATGCAGGCAAACATGTCTGAGAAGTCTGTAGCTCCCTTCTTCATTCTAATCCCCATTCGTAGAGTAGAAGTTTTAGCTTAGGAAGAGGAATCTAAGAATACTGAATCCCAGTTATCCCAGACCCAGCTCATTCACAAGGCAGATATACTTGATGATGCAGTGAGGAGGCATCGAGGAAGCTGATCTTAGAGTGTAGGTGTTATACTGAGAGAAGCATGCCCCTGCTCTCACACCCAACTCCCAGAGCATTTAGAGGTGGGTCATAAAAAAAAAGAGTTCCAAAGTTCTCCATTAAGGAAAATACTTTATTTGAAAGAGTGTGATGAAGCTATATTATGTAAGAGAATCATATAAAATACAAACTAGAATCTACAGGAATAAATGAAGAGAACAGAAATAGTAAATGAAATGTTAAAATTAACAAATTTTATAAATATGTACTTGCATTCTTCTCGCAGGTTGTAAAAAAAAGATGTAAAATTTTATGGCATTACAAGTTATAACAATGTATAGATGGATTTATAATATGATTAGGCAATGTACATAATAAGAATAGCACCAAAAAGGAAGAAAAATAGGAAAAGAGGGAATAGGAGTCGCACTTTTATATCTCAGCAGAATTTATTATGTCAGATTCTGGTAAGGTCAGAGGTATATTGTAAGTCCTACATCAATAGCTAAGTAAATTTTTAAAAATATGCAGCATAAAATTCATTTATAAATCAAAATATTATACCAGAAAATATTCATTTAATTCAAAAGAAACCAGTAAGAGGAACAGAAAAAAAATTTTTTAAAAGAAATATGGCATATAGAGAATGAAAAGGAAAATGACAGACATAAGCCAACTGCATCAATAATGATAATAAATGATAATTGATTAAACAAATGAATCAAAAGCCATTGATTTTCACAGTGCATTTTTCCCATGTGCATGTATGAAAATAACATAGTGAATCCCATCATCATGTATATCCATTAAGAATGAGATCCTTAGTAGAAAAAGATATATTCCATGCTCATATAATTACATCCAAATGGATTCTGCTGTCATGTATAACTAAAAAGAGCCAATAAATTAAAACAAAAACAAGATCTAATTATATTCATTTTAGTGGAGACAAACACATGTATCATGCAAGCAGCAAACCCAAGAAAACTGGAATGGCTACATTAATGCTGACAAAATGGACTTCGTAAACAAAAAAGAAAAAATAAAAATTACTAGAGATCTAGAGGGACAGTTTATAGTAAAAAAATTCAGTTTATCAGGAAGAGATAATGATTAAAACACACATACAACTAACATCAGATTAGGTACATACATGAGACAAAATTGACAAATTCGAAGGGAGAAAAAGATACTTCAATAATAATAGTTGCAGACTTAAATACCTCACTTTAAACAATGGATGGAACAACTAGGCAGAAGTCACGAAAAACCAGAAGATTCAAACAGTATCATAAACCAAGTAGACCTAATAGATATCTGTAGAACATATCAATCAATTCCAGATGAATACACATTCTTGTCAAACATAACTGGGACATTCCCCACAGTATATCACATGCCAATCCATAAAACATGCCTCAATAGCTTATAAAGCCTGGGATAATATATAGTATGCTTTCTGACTGCAAGGGATAAATTAGAAATCAATAAAATATAAAGTTCGAGCATTCACAACGACATGGAATTTAAACAAAGCACTCCTGCATCCCCCCACACCCAAAAAATCAAAGAAAAAATCAAAATGAAAATTGGAAAATATTTTGAGTTAACTGGAGGTGAAACACAGCATGTGAATACTTCTAGGATACAGATTAAAGCAGTGCTTAGAGGGAAATTTATAGCTGTATATGCCTATATTAAAGAAGGAGAAATGAATAATGTTTCACCTTAAGACACTGGGAAAAGAAAAGCAAATTAAACCTAAATGCAAGAAGCAGGAAGGAAATAAAGATGAGAGCAGATATTAAAGAAATAGTAGAAAATCAATAATCAATGAAATATGTAAAACATATGACAATTTCAACAAAATTAACAAATCTTCAGAAATCTTGACCAAGAAAAAAAAGAAAACTCAAAATTAGTAATATTAGTACTGAAACAGGGAATATTTCAGTATGCAAACTTTAAAAAAAGAAAAGAATTATAAAATAATACTATGGAAAAGGATTTGACACAAGCTTATATAAACCTAGATAAAATGAACAAATTCCTAAAAAATATACAAACTGGTGAAACTGACTAAAAAATAATAAAAATATAATCTAAACAGGCCCATAATAAGTAAAGAGATTGTAATTCTATTTTACTCAATTCTACCAAACACCTCAAGTAAAAGTAATATGAATATTTCACAAACTTCCCCAAATTGAAGAGGAGAAAACATTCCCTAACTCATTTTATGAAGTCATGATTACCCTAATACCCAAGCCAGGCAACAATATAGACCGGCACTTCTTAAAGGAGGGGAAAAAATGGACAATAAATGCATTTAAAAGTTTTCCACTTCATTGCTTCATTAGTAATTGGAATCTCAGTTACACACCACATTATATCCAGCAGAAGGGCAAAAACTAAAAATAAGAAAATAAAAAGTTGTTGGTAAATATATATGAACATTCAATGGGCTTGGTGGCACATGCCTTTAATCCCAGCTCATGAGACTGAAGTAGGAGGATCCTGAGTTCAAAGTCAGACTCAGCAAGTTAGCGAGGATCCTTAGCAACCTAGCAATACCTTATCTCTAAACAAAATATGAAAAAGGGCTGGGGGAAGTAGCTCATTTGTTAAGGGCCCCTGGGTTCAATTCCTGGTACCAAACACACACACACACTGCTGATGAGAATATACTTTTGGTTGATTACTTTTTAAAAATTAGTACTATCTATAAAAATGAAAATGTGCATACCCTATGTCTCTAAATTTCACTCCTCTATATTCTTGCCTAAGGACACTATTGGGGAAATGTGCAAAAAAAGTGTATGCAGCATCAAATAAAGAAGTTTAAAAGGTTAAAATGTCAAAAACATGAAAGTGACAGCTAATACCCATTAACAAGAGAATGAAAAAATTGTGGGATATCCACACACTGGAATACTATATAGCAGCAAAAAAGAATTAAACAGGGTTTTCACAGCAACAAGAATCAATCTCTGGATGATAATGTTAAATGAAAAGAGAAAGTGCTGGGAGAATATTACACGATAATATTATTTATGCAATGTTCAAACACAGGTCAGTATTGTGTGTTTGTGTGCACTTGTGTATTCAGTTGAACCGTATGAAATTGCCATAATTACAGGTGAAAAACTGTTGAGTAGTGGTTACTTCATTTGTTGAAACCTAAACCATATAGTAAGCCACAAAAAGAAAGAAAAGTAAGGGGATGTTAAATACTGAATTCTTGATACTGATTATCTGTTGGGGAGAAAGAAAGGAATGTGATCTGTGAGGGATATGAAGGGAGATTTTAAGTTATTAGTAATACTCTTAATTTTTAAACCAGGGTATTTGTTCAATCAATGTATTTATCATTATACCCTGTATATATTGCATAAGGTCCTTTACATAAAACAAATTCCATCATATATTATTAGTAATAGTTGTCAAATACAATTAAATAAAAAGACTTTTTTTAAAAAATATGATTGAGCAGCCAATATATATCTCCAGTGGCAAACACCCTAAGCCTCTGGATAGCATAAAAATATAGGTAGTATTGCTGAAATCAAAGAAAAATAGAAAATCAACTTTAGGATATAAGATGAGCAGCAGAGAAGGACTATCTCTCTATGGAAATTATTCCACTTAAATTGCCAAGAAACTAAAAAGTACAGTTATACAATTTAAAATTATTTTCAAAACTGTCAATTCAAGGGTCATCACATGGGAAATAATGGTTTTCACTATTTCAAAGAATGAAAAGATCTTAGGAATGTGTTTTATACTGTGAATCAAATAATTAAATTATTTAATCAAGTGAAGAACTAGGATCACATTATAGACAGTGTTCTATTACAGAGGGGTTGATCACATAATTGAGTATATTTATCAGGCATTTTGCGTGAAGAAACAACTTATGTGGTTATTAAACAATAAAGTATTTTTAAGTTAAAGGATATTCTATTTTCTACTTAAAATATCTAACTAACAAGATAATAAATCACGTACACTTTAAAATCTGCAAGCACTTTGTCTAAGTCCTTGCAAAAGAAGAGTTTGCCTAAATAGACTTTAGTAAACTACATATCTTTCTGATAACAAGTAAACACAATCTGAGAAACACATAGTTTTCTTATAAAAAGAACAAAAATTAAGCTGTAAATTCCATTTTGACATCTAAAGGTTCTGATTTCAAAATGAAGACAAATAGTAATGATTTTAAAAATCACAATTAGGAATACCTTGCTAATTTAAAATTGTAAAACTAGAATCTTTGACTATTGATTTAATTAAAAAATTAAACTATTTTAGATTGCACATAAATGTGAGATCATGTAGTATATGTCTTTCTGTGTCTGGTTTATTTCACTAAGATTATTGTCTTGCAGGTTCATCTACCTTAACACAAATGGCATGATCTCCTTCTTAAAAGCTGAATAATATTGCATCATGTATATATTTCAACTTTTTAACTACTGATCTGTCAATGAACACTTAGCTTGTTTCCATATGACAACTATTGTAAATAATACTGCAATAAACATGGGAGTTCAGATATTTTTACAAGGTGGTGATTTCACGTCATTTGGGAGTATGATGAAAAAAGGGATTGCTGGGTCATAGAGCAGTTCCATATTTAATTTCTTTGAGAACATCCATACTGTTTTCTATAATGGCTACAAAAATTTATGTTCCCACTCTTAGTGTCCTTTAACTAATAGCTATCCTAAATGGTGTTAGGAAATATTTCATAGTGGTATTATTTGCATTTCCCCGATGATTAATGATGTTTATCATTTTTTCATATAGCTCTTAGCCATTTTTATGTTTTCTTTGGTTGTTACACTGTTATTTACTCACTTCTCCATCAAGACTTTTTGTTTTTGCTATTAATTTGTGTATGTTTCTCTTAATTAACCTCTTATGTGATATGTGGTATGGTACAAAAATATTTTCTCCACCTCCATTGGCTGCCTTTCATTTTGATTGTTTGCTTTGCAGAAGGTTTTAGTTCATTGTAAAAAAAAAAAAAAAAACGAATGCCTGGAAACAAAGTAGAAAGGTGTTTAAGAGAGGTGGTGGTAATTGGGAAAGGAGGATTTTGGGAGATAAAGGTCAAAAGATACTAAGTTATCACAGATAAATAGGTCTAGACATCTAATATACAGCATGAGGATCACAGTTGTAATATTGTATTACATACTGGAAACGTACTAAGAGAGTAGATTTTAGGTGCTCTTATCAGGAAAATAAATTTTAAAAGAAAGGTAACTATGTGAGATGGTGGATAGCTTCATTTACATGACTATAGTAATTACTTTGTTGTATATATGTATATCCAAACATAAATGGTATACATCTTAAATTTATATAGTTAAAATAAGAGAAATATTGAATTTAGTTACTAGAATGCAAAAATTCAGTTACAGCTGTTAATGCATGAATTAAGATCTGAATGCTAAATATTGGTGTTCACAATATCTCTGGGATGAATGAAGTCTTCATTGTCCCTCAGTACTCTTTCTAGTGACAAAGCAGAAGTTAATGTGTATAACTCAATGTTTTAGACACCTTATTTGGAAAAAGCAACTTTTTATTACCTTATAAACCACGGAGGAACTCTAAAAGCATTGAACAGAAAAAAGTTGAAATGAGAATTATTTATGCTTTTGAATGTGATCATTACTGAGTACTTTTAGTTATAAATTCTTACTGAATTACCCAATTTAAATCAGGACCAGATGAAAGTAATTAAAAATGAGTACACCATTCATAATATAAATATATATAAACAAATATCATTCACTTCAAAATTTTAATAATCATTGACATAGGGATTGATGAAAAGTGGGGGATATAACCTCTAAAGGGTAATCAAAGCTGGCATTTATTTCTGTAGTTCTGAGATAAAGGTCAGGATAAAATTAGAAGATGAAATGAAAGGAACCATCATAAAGATGATAATGGTGAGTGTGATAGAATCCATCAAGAAATGCTATGTTAAAAGTTAGATTAGACACTAAGTTCTGATGTTGAACTTTAATTTCAAGACACTGGTAGGCATAAATCCTACCTTAGAAGTAACACATTAAAGGTAATGAATTAAATAAAAAAACAGAGACTGCCAGAATGGATTATAAAAATAAATGGTCAATTATGTGTTCTCTACAAAAGACACACTTTTGATGCAAAGGTACAAATAGTTTTAAAGTAAATGGCTGGAAAAAACATACACCATGCAACCAGATACAGTAGAGAACTGGAGGAGTTTTATTAATATCAGACAAACTTCAGGACAAAAATTGTTACTAGATATAAAGTGGGACTTTATATAATGAGAAAAGTTCAATTCACCAAGGAGAGATAATTATCAACATATATGTTGTTAGCCACAAAGCCTCAAAATGCATGAAACTAAAATTACAGGGAATTTAAAAATTTAGAATGTGAATTAAAGGGATGGACAATTCAATAATAAATTCAATAATAACAGTTGGAGCCTTTCATACTTCATTCTCATTAACTGATAGAATAATGAGACAAAAATCAACAAAGCTATAGAAGATTTGAACAACACTGTTAACCACCTTGATCTAAATGATATCTATAGAACAATTCACCCAATAATTGCAAACTACATATTCTTTTCAAATACATACATAATATTTTTCAGGATAAAATATAAAACCAGTATTAATACATTTAATAAAATTTACATCATACAAAGTGGGGTTTTTTTTGTACCAGGGATTGAACACCCAGGGGTGTTTAAGCACTGAGCCACATCTCCAGCCCTTTTTCATTTTTTATTCAGACAGGGTCTTGCTAGGTTTATTAGGGCCTTGCTAAGTTGCTGAGGCTCTCTTTGAACTCACGATCCTCCTACTTCAGGCTCCTGAGCCTCTGGGATTAACAGGCCTGTGCCCCTAACTGGCACAAAGTGTTTCCTATGACTACAATGGAGTAAAAATTACAATAAAGAAGAAAATCTGGGGAATCCAGAAATATTTGGAAATTAATACATTTTAAGCAACTTTTGAGTCAAAAAAGAAACCACAAGGAAAATTGAAAGTACTTATGTGTAAAAATAAAAAAAATACAACATATCAACATTTATACGAAGCTAGTAAATTGGTACTCAGAGAAATAGTTACAGTTTTAAATGCTTATATTATAAAAGAAAAAGTTGAAATCAGTGTGCTTAATCATTAACCTTAAAATATAGAAAAAGAAGGGCAAATTAAACTAAATCTAGATCAATCAAAAATCATAATAATAATAAAGACTTGAGCAGAAATTAATGAAACAGAAAGCAGAAAACTGATAGAGAAAATATGGATCCGTCCAAAAGTTGGATTTTGGAAAGAAAAAAAAATCAACAAATCTTGGCTAGATTACACAAGGAAAAAAAGAGAAGATACAGATGCCAAAAATTAGGAATGAAAGATAGATGTAACCACTGACCCCTCATAATTTAAAAGGATTATAAAAAAAATGCTATGAACAAGTATATACAATCAAATTAGATTAGATGAGATTGAATAAGTCCTAGAAAGACACAAACTATTAAAAAACTCCTGAAAAAGAAATATGAAATATGAATAGCTCTATATAAATTAACATAATTTAGTTATTAGCAATTCCAAATCCTGTCATGAAGAAAAGTTCAGGCCCAGAAAACTTCACTGGTACATTTTATCCAAATTGTAAAAGGTAATTAATGCCAATAATTCAGAAATTAATCCAGAAAGAGGCAGACAGGCTATATCCCAATTCATTCTATAAACAAAGTATTATAGAAAAGTCAGATAAACACATCATAAGAAAGAAAAACTACAGTCCAACATTTCTTTTAAGTATAAATGCAAACATCCTTAGGAAAACACTAGCAAAGCAAATCCAAGGCATATAAATGAGATTAAATATGGTGACCAAATGGGTTTCATCCTAGGATTGCAAGACTGCTTTAGAATCTGAAAACTGAATAAATCAACAAGCCACATTCATAAAATAAAGGACAAAATCACAATACCATCTCACATTTGACATAATTCTGTACCCATTTGTGAAAAAAATACTAATAAACAGATTAAAATGAAACATTCTCAACCTAATAAAGAACATAATGGTGAAAGAATAAATGTTTTCTCCTATGAGCAGTCAAAAAGTAAAGATGTCCACTCTTGCCTCTTCTATTCACTATAATATGAGATGTTCTAGCCAGAACAATCATATAAGAAAGATAAATATGCTATCTAGATTGGAAAAGAGAAGTTAAACTTTTATTTATCAAGGGCATCGTCCACACAAAAAAAATAACTATTAGTGTGAGTAAATGAGTTCAATAATATCACAGGACACAAGATCAATATACAAAAATCAATTGTGTTTTATATACAACTGATGTACAATATGAAAATGGAATTAATAACATAACTTCATTCATAAGAGCAAAAGAGAATGAAATATTTAGAATTAAAATTTTATACACTGAAAATTAACAAAACTTCAGAAGGAAATTAAAGGAGTTCTAAATAAATGTAGAAATATTCTATTTTCATGGATTGAAAGACTCAACATTAAGACAAGAAGTTCCACCCAAATTCGATTTATACATTTAATTCAACTCTCATAAAAATTCTAACAAGCTGTTTTGCAGTAATTGGCAAGATGAACCTTAAATTAAATTGAAATGCAAAACATCTAGAAGTTTTAAAAGGTTGAAAAAATATGGAAGACTTGCACTTAATGATTTCAAATCTACTGGGACTTGGATAAACTTATGAACCAGTAGAACAAAATTGAAAGTCCAGAAAAAAATCATTATAGTTAATTGAATTGGGGTAAAGGTATCAAAGCAATTCATTGTAGGAAAGTATGTATGATTAAGGTGTGCTGCTAGGACAATTGATATCTAACTTAAAAAATAAATAAACTCATATCCTCAGTTCAAGTCTACATAAAAATGAACACATTGAATGATAATAAATTTTTATAAGAAAACATAAAAGGAAATCTGTGATACCTTGGCTTAGGCAGAGTTTTCTTAGGTAGGACACCAAAAGCACTGCTTACAAGAGAAAACAAAGTGATAAATAAGACCTCATCAAAATTCAAAACTTTTTTTTTACTTCAGAACATACCATTAAAAGATAAAAAAGGAAAAAAGGGAAACAGACTATCAGAAATTATATAGAAAATATTATCCAATATATGACTTCTAATCCAGAGATTAATAACCCAATGAAAACAATGAGCCAAAGATATGACCAGACATTTCATCAAAGAAGGTATGCAAATGGCTAATGAACACATGGAAAAACATGCAGCACTATTACTCATTGGGGAAATGTAAATTAAAACCACAAATGAGGCACCACCTCAGAACCTCTTGTATGGTTATAACAAATATAAGACAGATAATAATAAGTATTGGTGAGGATGTATATACTCATGTACTATTGGTGGAAATGTAAAACAGTGCAGCTACTTTGGAACTTGGTTTTTGTGGTTTCTCAAAAAGTTAAACAGGTGGGCATAGTGGCAGATGCCTCCAATCCCAGCAACTCAAGAGGATGACAAGTTCAAAGTCAGCTTTAGCAACTTAGCAAAATCCTGTCTCAAAACAAAAAAATTAAAAGGACTTGGAATGTTGCCCAGTGGCATAGCACCCCTGAGACTGAATTCCCAACATTGAAAAAACAAGTTAAACATTGATTTACTATACATCCCACTAATTTTACTCCTAAGTGCCTATCTAAAAGAAATAAAAATCTATATCCATAAAGGCTTGAATATAAATATTCATAACATCATTTTTCAAAGTAGCTATGAACTAGAAACAACCTAAATGCTCTTCAACTCCTGAATGGGAAAGCAACATGTGCTATATCCATACAGAAGAATACTATTCATCAATAAAAATGGATAAACTATTAATGTATTAGCATATCGTGAAAGATTTTAGAAAATATTTTGCTAAGTAAAAGAAGGCAGATATAAGATATCACATATCATATGATTCAATTTTTATGAAAGTTGCATAAAAGACACATTTACACTGACAAATTAGATTACAGGTGCTCAGGGATAGTGGTGCAAACAGGGATTAATTTATAAATGTACCTGAATTATCTTATTGGGGATATTAAAATGTACTACCACAGATTTATGGTGTGGGTGCAACACTCAGGAAAGTTAGTAAAAACTATGGAATTGTACATTTGAAATCAGAGATTTTATATGTCAAAATACTTTAATCAATGTTTTAATCTGAACATAGGCACATTCTATAATCCAGCAATCCTACTCCTAGATAGCTCAACAGAACTCAACACACATGTTCACTTAAAGACACACAGAAGGATGTCTGTAGCAGTGGTATTTGCAATAAGTACAAACTAGAAACAACCCTTGTGGTGAATTCTTATAATTTTAAGTTGGCTCAGGATCCATTTTGAATATAAATTTAATTTTGTCATACGAGAATCAAGGTTTCCTGTGTCATCCTTAACATAGTTTCCAGTTTTCCACATCCTCCCATTTCCTTAAAGTGGTCAATATCAAACAGATATCTGTCTTACATAACCCCCTCCTGGTAAACTCCTTCCTATGGAGTATATAGATACAACTTATTTGACTCATCTCACTGATCCCCACATCCTGTACAGATGCCCATATGCCATAGTCACTAACTCTCATTCATAGCATGACCCCATAGAACTTAAACCCGCTTGTTATAAACCTACCCATTAGAAATCCCCATGGAAAATGTGCTTCAATAATACCCCAGATATCAGTAAAGATCTCAACTCGTATGTCCATTTCTCTGGCTCTCTACCTGCTGATTGAGCACAGTGCCCTTTCAACATTCCCAATGAATATATAAATATCCACATCCACAACCAAATCCCCTAAAGCCTGTCAAAACTGGATTAGAGTTCAATCACATTCCAGAGAGAGCACTCAAGACTAAAGGAAAAAAAAATACTAATGTCCACCAATACAGAATAGATAGACTATGCTAACATGTTAGAACACTGTATAGCATTAAGAATGAATGAAACCACAGACAATGACACAAACATAATGTTTAGTGAAAGAAGTTAGACAAAAAAGAATACATACTGTGTGATTCTATTTATATAAAAAACACCTAGAAAATTAATGTGTACTGTCAGAGGTCATAACTTTTGGTGGGATTGTGACTGGAAGGGTTGAAAAAGGACATTTGAATTGCAGATTATGATGTTATATAGATATGTTCAGTGTTTTTTGTTTTTGTTTTGTTTTTGTGGTACTGAGGAATGAAGCCAGGAATACTCTAAAACTGAGTTATATTCCTAGCCCTTCCCCACTTCCTTTTTTCCTTCCTTTCATGAAGTTCTCAATAAGTTGCCCAGGCTAGCCTTGAACTTATCCTTTTGCCTCAGTCTCCCAAATTGCTAGGTTTACAGGCATGTACCACCATGTCTGCTAGTAATCATTTTCTTCTTTTAAAAATATTTTTAGTTGTAGATGGACAGAATACCTTTATTAATTAATTTTTTAAATTTTTTTTGTGGTGCTGGGGATTGAACCCAGGGCCTTGTACGTGCAAGGCAACCACTTTACCAACTGACCTATATCCCCAGCCTGATTAATTTTTATAATGTGTGCTGAGGATCAAACACAGTACCTCACATGTGCGAGGCAAGCGTTCCACCACTGAGCAAAAACCCCAGCCCCAATATTCTGTTTTTTGATCTGAGTAATGGTTATAAAGGTAAAATTATTCACTTTGTGAAAATTCATGGAGAGTTTTTTTTCCTTTTTGGATGAATGGAAAACTTTTTAAATGTTTCTAGTTTGGGGAGTGTGGATCAGTGGTAGAGTATTTGCCTACTGTTCAAGGCCCTATGTTCAAACCCCAGCACAATACACACAAAAAAGTTTCCATTAAAAAACGTACATTTAAGATCTGTGTATTTCTCTGTGTATTCAGGAAAACTCAACTAAAAATTGAGGCACGAAACCCAAAGGACAAAAATTGTTCTGTTTTGCTCTAAAAGAAAGGCACAAAATTGACTGAGATCATCCCAAAAGTAATATTTATAAGACAGAGCAAAACACAAGAACAATTTAAATGAGAGATGTAACAAAAGATTATGACTGCATAGTTAGTATGTCTTCAGTAAGAAAATACAGCCATCCCCCGTCTATAGTAAAAAACTTCTTTCAGTGATTCAAGAGTAGGAAAAGAAATATAATTGTAACATTTAGGACAAAAAGAATTTAAGACCAGTCTTCCTAGGAAATGTTGATTGAAAATCCCAAGAAAATGTAAAATATCTAGAATTACATGAAAGAATTACAAATTTTGTCCTGCAGAAACTAGATATAAGCATCATTAAAGATAAAATTTTCAATTGTAAAAATAAAGAGCTTTAGAAAGAAATTTTTATTGCCAATGGAATAAGTATGTTTCCTAAGTACATTTTTAAAAATGTCTTCTGAGTCACCAAATATTATTTTGGAAGGTGGGGAGTAATCTGAGTACACAGTTGGCTATATTCATAATGTTTTTAGTTGAGAAAATTAAGTTGTACCATTACTAAAAAAGAAATGTAAGTATTGAAATCAAATCATGATTCTTTATCTATGTAAGCATCTAAAAAAACAACAAATTTTATGCTCAAAATTAGGAAAAGAAAAGGAGTTTACTTAACTATAAGTGAGTCACCCAACCTTTTGTGTACTTTAGAAAAATTTCAAAGGAGCATCCTGTTCTCCCATATAGAATACCTCCCCTCCCTTCCTCATGACTCATGTAAATTTCTTAATGATTCCCTGTTTGTCTGTAAAATCCCTAGTTTCCTTCTCCTTTTGAGAATTATCAATAATGAAAGTTCTTCCTATTCCAATAGCCTAAATAAAATTATCCCTTATTTTTCTAATGCATCATCTTTGACAAAACTATAGGAATCCAAATAGTGTAGTACTGGCAAAATGGAAGACATGCAGACAAATGGAACAGAATAGAGAACATAGAAATAAAACCTCATATATGATGAAATGCATTTCAACAAGGGTACCAAGATTATTCAGATGGAGGAAAGGGCAGCATTTTTAACAAATTACACTAAGTAAACTGTATATCCACAAACAAAGGAACACAATTAGGCCCTATCTATATACCATCAACAAAAAAAAAAAAACACAAAATGGATTCGACAAGGGGTAAGAAGGTATCTCATAGAGATCATTTGGCCTTTGGGAGGCAAGAATGGAAGAAGGATGGATTGCATAGAGGAAAAAGAGGGGTGGGATTGGATTGGGGGGTAAGAATAATAACAGATTGTGTGACAGACATCATTGCCCTGTGTACATATATGAATGCACAGATGGTGTGACTCTACTTTGTGTACACCCAGAGAAACAATAGCTATACTCCATTTGTGTATAATGAATCAAAGTAAGTTAAAATAAAAAGATATCTCAGTTGTAGAGCACTAATCTAGCAAGTGTGTGTCCCTGGGTTCAACCAGCAAAAAAAGCTAAACCAATAAAATTCTTAGAAGAAAACAGTGGAAAATTTTCATTATAGTTGATGTGCAAATAATTGATTTTGAATAAGATATTTTGAGCACAGAAAACAAACGAAAAATAGATAAGCTGAACTACATTAAAATTTGAAACTTCTGTGGATCAAAGGACACAATCAACAGAGTGAAAAGGCACCCTTAAGAAATGGAAAAAATATTTGCAAATCATATATACATATATTTGATTTGGGGTTGTTATCCAAAATAAAGAACTCGGAGGCGGACCCAGCGACAGACTTCAGGCGCAGCCCAGCGCGCAGATGGGTGAGATTTCCCCACTTGGGACATCTGCCCAGCATGCTCACGTGGGTCCTCCATGGGGGCCTCCGGCACAGCCCTGAGGCGAGAGTCTTCAGCACGAGAATTGGGCACTGAGGAGAGGACACTTGGGTCGTCCTCTCCCGGGGGCCAGCCCAGAGGCGTGCATTCAGCTCAGCCAAGTCCCACGAGAATGCCAGGTCCAGGGAGGCGGACACAGAGACAGACATCAGGTTCAGCCCAGTGCCGAGACGGGTGAGAGTTCCCTACCTGGGAAGTAGGCCCAGAGTGCTCCCCTGAGACCTCTGAGGGAGCAGCAAGCACAGTGTAGAAGCAGGAGCCTTCAGCATGGGGAAGCGAGCACCGAGTGCACACTTGAGGCTCCCACGCTGGGAGGTCGAACCCAGAGGCCAAGTCTTACTCCAGCCTGGCCTAGGCCCGCGGTCTAGGGCTACTGAAGACTAGGAGGTGAGATATTGGAAACCTGCAGGGATGCACTTGTTTTAAGGGGCAAACCTGCTATACCTCAGATTCTCACAGATAGAAGGGAAGATATATGAACAACATGAGAAGACAGGGGAAGAAAGTGTCTCAAACAAACCTAGAAACTTCACCAACAGAATCCAGTGATAACATGGTAGAAGAAATGTCATAAAGGGAGTTCAGAATGTACATAATTAGAATGATCAGAGAAGCAAACGATGAGATGAGAGAGAAAATGCAGGAAATGAATGATCGCACCAATCAACAGTTTAAAGAACAGATGCAGGAAGATAAGATCATTTCAACAAAGAGAGATTTTGAACAGAAGTCCTTGAAATGAAGGAAACAATAAACCAAATTAAAAACTCAATAGAAAACATAACCAACAGGTTAGATCACCTGGAAGACAGAACCTCAGAAATTGAAGACAAAATATTTAATCTTGAAAACAAAGTTGACCAAACAGAGAAGATGGTAAGAATTCACAAACAGAAACTACAAGAATTATGGGTATCATGAAAAGACCAAATTTAAGACTTATTGGGATTGAGGAAGGCACAGAGATACAAACCAAAGGAATGAATAATCTATTCAATGAAATAATGTCAGAAAATTTCCCACATCTGAAGACTGAAATGGAAAATCAAATACAAGAGGCTTACAGGAAACCAAATGTACAAAACTACAACAGGTCAACACCAAGGCATATTATAATGAAAGTACCTAACATACAAAATAAGGATAGAATTTTAAAGACTGTGAGAGAAAAAAAAATCAGATTACATTCAGGGGGAAACCAATACAGTTATCAGCATACTTCACAACACAGACCCTAAAAGCAAGAAGGGCCTGGAATAATGGATTCCAAAGCCCTGAAAGAAAATGGATGCCAACCAAGAATCTTATACCCAGCAAAACTCACCTTCAGATTTGAAGATGAAATAAAATCCTTCCATGATAAACAAAAGCTAAAAGAATTTACAAATAGAAAGCCAGCACTACAGAACATTCTCAGCAAAATATTCCATGAGGAAGAAATGAATACCAACAATGTAAACCAGCATAGGGAGGAACTACCCTAAAGGAATAGCCAAATAAAGGAGAAACCAAGTCAAGTTAAAAACCAAAAATAAGCCATAATGATTGGGAATACAAATCATATCTCAATAATAACCTGAATGTTAATGGCCTGAACTCATCAATCAAAAGACACAGATAGGCAGATTGGATTACAAAGAAATAGCCAACAATATGCTGCCTCCAAGAGACGTATCTCAGAAAAAGATGCACAGAGACTAAAGGAAAGTATGGGAAAAAACATTCCACACACACGGACTCAGTAAAAAAGCAGGGGTTTCCATCCTCATTCAGATAAAGTGGACTTCAAGTTAAAATTAGTTAGACAGGATAGTGAAGGACATTTCATTCTCCTTAAGGGAAGCATAAGTCAGCAAGACATAACAATCATAAATATTTATGCCCCAAACAAAAGCGCATCCATGTATGTCAATCAAATCCTTCTCAACTCCAGGAACCAAATAGACCAAAACACAATAATACTGGGTGACTTTTTATCACACTCCTCTCGCCATTGGACAGATCTTCCAAGCAAAAACCGAACAAAGAAACTATAGAACTCAATAACACAATCACTAATTTAGACTTAACAGACATATATAGAATATTTCATCCATCAAGAAAAGAATACACTTACTTCTCAGCAGCACATGGATCCTTTTCTAAAATAGACCATATGTTATGCCACAAAGCTACTCTTAGCAAATACAGAAAGATAGAGATACTACCTTGCATTCCATCAGATCATAATGGCATGAAATTAGAAATCAATGATAAAATAAAAAACAGAAACGACCCCAACACCTGGAGATTAAATAATATGCTGCTAAATGATGCATGGATAACAGAAGACATCAGGGGGGAAATAAAAAATTTCTTAGAGATCAACGAGAACAAAGATACAACATATCAGAATCTCTGGGATACTATGAAAGCAGTGCTAAGAGGAAAATTCCTTGTGTGGAGTGCATTCAATAAAAGAATGAAAAGTAAACAAATAAATGACCTCACATTACAACTTAAAGTCCTAGAAAAAAAGAACAGTACATCACCAAAAGTAGCAGAAGACAGGAAATATTTAAAATTGGAGCGGAAATCAATGAAATTGAAACAAAAGAAACAATTAAAAATAAATGAAAAAACAAAAAATTGGTTCTTTGAAAAAATAAACAAAATTGATAAACCCTTAGCCACTCCAACAAAGACAAGGAGAGAGAAAACTCAAATTACTAAAATTCATGATTAAAAAGGAAAGATCACAACAGACTCTAATGAAATATAAAACATAATTAAAAGCTATTTTGAAAATTTATACTACAATAAAATAGAAAACCTGGAAGACATCAGCAGGTTCCTAGAGGCATTTGAGCCAACCAAACTGAATCTGGAGGACATACACAACTTAAATAGATCAATTTCAAGCAATGAAATAGAAGAAGTCATCAAAAGCCTACCAACAAAGAAAAGTCCAGGACCAGATGGATTCACAGCCGAGTTCTACAAGACCTCCAAAGAAGAGCTCATTCCAATCCTTCTCAAAGTATTTCATGAAATAGAGGAGGAGGGAACCCTTCCAAATTTTATGAAGCTAATATCACCCTGATACCAAAACCAGAGAAAGATACATCGAGGAAAGCAAATTTCAGACCAATATCCCTAATTAACATAGATGCAAAAATTCTTAACAAAATTTTAGCAAATCGCATACAAAAGCATATTAAAAAGATAGTGCACCATGATCAAGTGGGTTTCATCCTGAGGATGCAAGGGTGGTTCAAAATCCAGAAATCAATAAATGTAATTCACCACATCAGCAGACTTAAAGTCAAGAACCACATGAAAATTTCAATAGATGCAGAAAAAGCATTGACAAAATACAGCATCTCTTCATGCTCAAAACGCTAGAAAAAATAGGGATAGTAGGAACGTTCCTTAACATTGTAAAGGCCATCTATGCTAAGCCCATAGCTAACATCATTCTCAATGGAGAAAAATTGAAAGCATTCCCCCTGAGAACTGGAACAAGGCAGGGAGGCCCTCTTTTGCCACTTCTATTCAACACTGTCCTTGAAACTCTAGCCAGAGCAATTAGACAGACCAAAGAAATTAGAGGGATATGAATAGGAAAAGAAGAGCTCAAACTATCCCTATTTGCTGATGACATGACTCTCTATTTAGAAGATCGTAAAAATTCCAGCCAAAAACTTCTGGAACTCATAAATGAATTCAGTAAAGTAGCAGGATATAAAATTAATGCTCATAAATCTAATGCATTTTTATTCATAAGTGATGCATCCACTGAGAGAGAAATTAGGAAAGCTATACCATTCACAATAGGCTCAAGAAAAATAAAATACTTGGGAATCAATCTAACAAAAGAGGTGAAAGACCTCTACAATGAGAAATACAGAACACTAAGGAAAGAAATTAAAGAAAGTCTGAGAGGATCAAATAATCTCCCATGTTCTTGGATAGGCAGAATTAATATTGTCAAAATGGCCATAGTATGAAAAGCGCTATACAAATTCAATGCAATTCCAATTAAAATCCCAATGCTGGACCTCATAGAAATAGAGCAAGCAATCATGATATTCATTTGGAGGAAAAAGAGACCCAGAATAACTAAAGACATTCTTAGCAAGAAGAGCGAAGCTGGGTGTATCACAATACCAGACCTTCAACTATATTACAGAGCAATAGTAACAAAAACAGCATGGTATTGGCACCAAAATAGACAGGTAGATCAATGGTACAGAATAGAGGACACAGAGACAAACCCACCTAAATACAGGAATCTCATACTTGACAAAGGAGCCAAAAACATACAATGGAGAAAAGATAGCTTCTTCAAAAAGTGGTGCTGGGAAAATTGGAAATCCATATGCACCAAATGAAACCAAACCCATATCTCTCACCCAGTTCAAAACTCAACTCAAAATCGATCAAGGACCTAGTAATTAGACCAGAGACCCTGCACCTAATAGAAGAGAAAACAGGTTCAAATCTTCATCATGTTGGCCTAAGACCAGATTTTCTTAACATGACTCCCAAAGATCAAGAAATAAAAGCAGGAATTAATGATTGGGATAGAGTCAAATGAAAAAGCTTTTTATCAGCAAAGGAAACAATCAGCAATGTGAAGAGAGAGCCTTCAGAGTGGGAGAAAATCTTTGCCATACACACTTCAGATAGAGCACTAATCTCCAGAATCTACAAAGTACACAAAAATCGTTACACCAAGAACAATAATAATGCAATCAATAAATGAGCCAAGGAAATGAACAGACACTTTACAAAAGAAGATCTACAAGCAATCAACAGATTTATGAAAAAATGTTCAACATCCCTAGTTATAAGAGAAATGCAAATCAAAACCACATTAAGATTTCATCCTACCCCAATCAGAACGTCTTTTATTAAGAATACAAGCAACAACAGGTTTTGGCGAAGATGTGGGGAAAAGGGTATACTCATACATTGCTGGTGGGATTGCAAGTTGGTGCAGCCACTCTGGAAAGCAGTGTGGAGATTCCTTAGAAAACTTGGAATGGATCCACCATTTGACCCAGCTATCCCCCTCCTTGGCCTATACCCAAAGGACTTAAAATCAGATTACTACAGTGATGTAGCCACATCAATTTTCATAGCTGCTCAATTCATAATAGCCAGACTGTGGAACCAACCAAGATGCCCTTCAATAGAAGAATGGATAAAGAAACTGGGGTATATATACACAATGGAATATTACTCAGCCATAAAGAAGAATAAAATTATGGCATTTGTAGGTAAATGGATGATGGTGGAGACTGTCATGCTAAGTGAGATTAGCCAATCACAAAAATTCAAAGACTGAATGATCTCTCTGATAAGTGAATGAGGATGCATCATGTGGGGTGGAAGGGAGGCAAGAATGGAGGAAGGATAGATAGCATAGAGGGAAGGGAGGGGTGGGGTCGGGGTGGGGGGGTAAGAATAATAACAGAATGTGTGACAGACATCATCGCCCTGTGTTCATGTATGAATGCGCAGATGGTGTGACTCTACTTTGTGTCCAACCAGAGAAACAATAGCTGTACTCCATTTGTGTTCAATGAATCAAAATTAAATGAATAAAGTAATAATAAAAATAAAGAACTCCCAAAGCTCAATGAGAAAAAAAATCACATTCAAAGTGGGCAAAGGATTTGAACTGTTATTTCTTAAAATAAGCTATATAAATGGTTGAAAAGCATATGAAAATACATTCAAAATTGCTAACCATTAGGGAAACACAAATCAGAACCATAAAGTGTTACTACCTCATACCCATTGGAATAGGTACTTACCAAAACAAAAACAGATAATGACAAGTGTTAGTTTGGATGTAGACAAATTATAACCCTTATTCACTTTTGCTGGCAATGTAAATGGCATAGCTACTATGGAATGTAGTATGAGGGTTCCTCAAAAAATAAAAAAATACACAATTACTATAAGATTCAAAATTTCACTTTGGGGTATATATCCAAAAGATGTAAATGTACAGTCTTGAAGGGGTACTTATACATTCATTTTTACATCAACATTATTCACAACAGCCAAAAAGTCAATGCACCCCAAGTGTCCATCCACAAATGAGTAAATAAACAAAATGTGGCATATACAAACAATGGAATACTATTCAAACTTAAAAAGGGGTGAAATTTCTGACACATTCTACAACACAGATGAAACATTACACTAAATGAAATGAGTCTGTCACAAAATGTCAAAACCTAAATATTCCATATGAGGTACCTCAGGTAAATTCATAAACACGGAAAGTAGAATATTAGCTGCCAGAGCAAGGGAAAAAGAAAGATGGAAATTTGTTGTTTAACTGTTGTGCAGAGTTTCAGTTTTATATGATATATAAAGCTCCAGATATTGGCTGCAGAACAATCTGAATGTACTTAACACTACTGAAATGTAAACTTAAAAATGCTTAAGATAGTAAATTTTATGTTATGTATATTTTACCACAATTAAAGAGATTTTTTTAAAAAAATAAATACAACTTAAAGGTGGGTTTGCCTAATTCTAAATAAATATTAAGAATATGCAGGCACGGCTACATAATTTGTTCAACTACCTTTAGAACAGACCTATATTTTGTTCAGGAGTGCTATACTAATTGACTGATACCCTATTTCATTATTTTATATCACCTCAACTTGGAAAAATTTGGAGATATGACTATTATAATTTGTATTTGGGAGAATTTTTCTAAACTCTGATATACTCATGTCAAAACACTATACACTGTATTAGATGATTTGTTATCTTTCTTTACTAGCAGCATTTTCATTTCTTTGCCTAGTCTGTGAATATGGAAAACTGGTTTAAACAGGTAACTGTACATTTAATAACTTCGTGATTGTATCAACACTTTGGTTTCATTTACTTTTTGTTGACAAGCTCATTGTTGAAAGAGATCAAATATTAAACAGTAGCAAAGGTTTTATAAGGTGAAATATACCCTTCTCAAATGAATAGTTTAAGTTACCAACATCAAGAATTGGATTCACGGACTGGGGCCACCTAGCTATCCCTCTTCTTGGCCTATAGCCAAAGGATTCAAAATCTGCATACTACAGTGATGCAGCCACATCAATGTTTATAGCAGCCCAATTCACTATAGCTAGATTGTGGAACCAACCTAGATGCCCTTCAATAGAGGAATGGATAAAGAAACTGTGGTATATATACACAATGGAATATTATTCAGCCATAAAGAATAATAAAATTATGACATTTGCAGGTAAATGGAGGGAATTGGAGAAGATCATGTTAAGTGAAATAAGCCAATCCCAAAAAACCAAAGGCCAAATGATCTCTCTTATAAGTGGTTGACGACACATAGCAGGGATGGGGGGAGGTAGGGGAAGAATGGAGAAGGGATGGATTGTATAGAGGAAAGTGAGGGGTGGGTAGGGGACAGGGAAGGAAATACAATAGAATGAGACAAACATCTATACCCTATGCATATGTATAAATATGCAGATTATATGATTCTACTTTGTGTACAAAGAGAAAAATGAGAGTTGTACTCCATTTGTGTACAATGACCTAAAATTAAAAACAAATAAATTAATTAAAAGCAAAAAAAGAATTGGATTCACCACCTTTTCCCCAATGATCTGAAACTCCACTTTAAGCATATACTAAATTCTCACATACATTCAGATCTATTTTGAATTAACCAGAATGTTCTCACTGTCTAATCATGCAACAGCTCCAAACTGGTTTTTGTCAATTGCAACCCTTTTATGTGCTCCTATCCTGCTACGGTTCTTCTACTTCAAATATTTCCCAGCTCTCCTCATAAGCCAATTCACCCATAGAACTTTGGAAGCGGACTGTTCAGTTACAAAACAATGTCCAGTTGTTCTTTTTCCATTGCATTTATACATTAAGCAACTGACATCACTATTCTGAGTAAACCAATTCAAAAGTATTCTGTTTTATGCATCGGAGCCTTCTTTCTAGCCTCTCCTTAGCTTTCCAAGATTTTCTCTATATAGATCTTATACATTTCTTGGTAAGTTTGCTCCTAGGTATTTTATTCATCTGGTTACTTTCATAAAAGGGATCGCTTCAGTTCTATCATATAATTTATTGATTCTATACAGGAAATAATTTTTTCATGTTAAATATATGATCAGGAACCTCACTAAATTCCCTTTCTCAGGAATTTTTTGTCTGGTGCTCTCGATCTTTGTATCTATAAAATGATATTCTCTCTAATATATAGGTATTGCCTCCTCCATTTCAACTTTTATGATTCTGTTTTATTTCTTTCACTGACTATTCACTACAGAATAGAAATCTCTAATGCTGGTAATACTACACATCCATGCCAAATTTTCTGACATTGCTAGGATTGCATGATATTTATATTATGATAACGAATTTCTTCTTAATCAAATCTGAATTGGCCTCCTCTGAGACCTTTTTCTGATGTTTCGTCTTAGCAATTTTCCATGTAATGATCCCCACCCTGCTCCTTGGCTATGAATTCCAACTTTTCCTTGAAATTTTCTGAGTTTAACTTAATCCGTCTCACTGCTACAATAACCCATTATAGTAGTCCCTTTCAAATAAAATCCTCCATATTGTCATTAACAGGCATTATGCATGTGTTTCTTTAACAATTATGACCTAATTCTCTAAAGTGTTTTCTGCATGTACTGATAGAGGAACATTTAGAACAAAACTCACAACGTATCAAAAACTAATTATTTCTGGAGCATGGGAGGTGGGACAAACTTTTGTTGTCTTTTCTGAACACTTTTTGAGCTTTGAATTTTGTTAGGATGAACAGATACATTTTTATTGAAATCATTATTCTTTTTAGAATGTTGATATGTCTAAAGCAGAAAAAGTTACAGATCATTTAATGAAAAATTTAAATATTTTCAATAAAAATAAAGTGATTGCCACCCTGGAAAGCCAATTCCTCAAAAGAGTAGGAAAGGACCCAACATATGCTCCACCCCATAGTATTTATCCAAAAGAACTAAAATCAGCAGACAATAGGGAAATAGCCACATCAGTGTTGACAGCAGCACTGTTCACAATAGCCAATTTATAGTACCAGCCCATGTGCCTACCAACAGATAAAGAAAATGTGGTATATAAACACATGGAGTTTTATTCATTCATAAAGAAGAATGAAATTATGTAATTTGCTCATAAATGGATGGAACTGGAAAATACCATGCTACGTGACATAAGGCAGACTTGTAACATCAGGGTCAAATGTTTTCTCTCATATGCAGAAGATAGAGCACAGTAAGGGAAAAAAGGAGTCATGGCATGAAAACAGGAGAGAGAACAATGGAGTGCAAGAAAGGGATTGAGGGGGAAGGAGGAGGAAATGTAAAATGATTTTAAGAAAACATGTGCTTGTATAAATATACCACAGTGAATTTCACTTTTATGTATATCTATAAAGCACCAATTACAATAAAAAATAGATGAGTTGAAGGAAGACTAGTAATATATACTGTTTAGTCAGCTTTTTTTGTCACTCTGACCAAACAACCTGACAAGAATAATTAGAGGAGGAAAAGTTTATTTGGATCATTTTTTCAGAGGTCTAGTCCCAGGTCAGGCAGGACATCATGGACAAAGGGTAAATAAAACAATCAGAACGAGACAAGAAGGAAGTAGAGGGAAAGAGTTCTGCTGACCAGGGACAATGTATAAACCTCAAAGGCATGCCTCTAGTGACTTATCTCCTCCAGTCACACCCTATCTTACTACAGTTACTACTTAGTTAATCCTTAGCAGTAGATTTATGCACTGACTAGGTTAAGGCTCTCATAAACCAATCATTTCAACTCTAAACTTTTTTGCATTGTCTTGCACATGAGCTTCTGAAGGACACCTCACATATAAACCATAACATAGAGAAAGGTGGAATAACAGGAGGCAAGAGGGAAGAAATGGGAGGGCATGGAGGACTGATTGGAGTAAATTAAATTCCATATGTGTACAATTACATCAAAATGAACCCATCTATTATGCATAACTATAATGCCATAACAAAAGAATTAAGAATGTGATTGCTAAGTTCTGCAGACATTCATACTTATTAAGTTGGCTGGACTTAATTTCTTAAAAAATGGAGATGTTGGAAACAACAAGGGAAATTACAGAGATCAAAACTGACAGTAACATGTACTCAGCAAGTTTGGGAAGCTCATGTCAGAGTGAAGAATAAGTCCCGGTAAGCAGGACTGAAACCAAAATCAGCCATACAATTTATTATCTATATTAGTATGACTTTATTTTTTAATACTCTGCATTAACTTGAATTACTATTCCAGGAAATCCCTGCCAGCAAAAGGAAGTTGCAAATAGCTTTGTTTCAGAAATTTCCTGGAAATCCATTTATCTGAACAACAACTATCAAGTAACCCTCATCTGGATGAATAGTCACTTCTCAGAATTTCGATTGACTGTTTACTCTTCAAAACCATCGAAAAACATGTAACAAATTGATGCAATTCTGATACTGTGAACTTTGTCAAATCTCAATTATGCAGACCCCAACAAAGACCTCTGTAAATCAGATTCCAAAAACCATATAAATATGTACCTTGAACATTTGAGTTTCCCTTCCTATGAGGTTAGTAGGATAATGCTATCATGGTAGTGTCCTTCCATAATGCTTTATGTAACAAACTTGGATACACTAGATGAGCAGCTTATTTTGGTGTCCTGTTGGAATCATCATTGGACAAGTTACAAGCCTTATTCATAAAACCTCTCATTTAAAACTCCTCTGTGGTTTCTCATTACAATTATACTAAATAATAAAATGCTTAATATGAGTGACAAAGTCATACATGACCTGGCACTAGATTATGATTGCCAGATAAAATAAAGGATGTGGAGTTAAACTAAATTTCATAGAAATAATGTTTTTTTCTGTATGTCTAAATCTGTTTATCTGAAATTGAAATTTAATCTTATATTCTGTATTTTGACTTCCTAAATTTGGCAACCCTACTCCATCTTTATTTTACAATTGGTCCTTTCTACTTACATCTCAATTCTGGCACAAATCCATGGGATACTCAGATCCCATATCTAGAACCCTGGGCAGAGGCTATATGGCTATAATCATTAAAGGAGATAATTCAGCTATCAAACTGAAAAACTGGGCTCTAGAGTGGGATGATCTCCGAGATAATCGGTGGTCATAAACAAGAGGTAGTGCTTACACCTTCAGCACTGGAATGAAGAACAGACTGAGAGTGTACAAATAATTACAGTTTGATCAAATCCTAGGACTGACATAGAAACTCTATAATAGTTTCTTTCCTTAGAATGTCAGTGTCTCCTATGAGGGAAACTATCACACTTGCAACAACCAGTAATAATGTTAATTGAGTGGGCCATATCCTAAGGAATTCCAGTGACATGGAAGGTCCTTGGGCAATGAACTACATGAGGAAAGGCCTCTTTTGTTTTTAGTTGTTGTTGTTGTTGTTGTTTGCTTGTTTGTTTCTTGTATCACGGATTGAACTCAGGGGTACTTAAGCACTGAGCCACATCCCCAGCCCTATTTTGTATTTTATTTAGAAACAGGGACTCAGTTGCTTAGGGCCTTGCTGTTGCTGAGGCTGGCTTTGAACTTGTAATCCTCCTGCCTCAGCCTCCCAATCCACTGGGATTACAGGCATGTGCCACCAAACCTGGTGAGGAAAGGCCTCTTAAGACAAAAAGACTCTTAAAAGGATAGGACAGAAGGAAAGAGAAAAATGGAGAATGAGCAGAACATGCATGTGTTTGGGTAAATAACATGCAACAAAGTTTCAGACTCTCTACTTTTGCCTACAAATGTCCAATGGGCAGCTAAAAGCAGGATTAAAGACTTGGCATCCCTGTCACCATTTTGCATCTGTTTCCTTTGCTCTGAGTCACCTTGGATTCCAGGAACAGCACATGTAATCAATAAACATTTTATGATGAATCCAAGCTACCCTCTAGGCAACAGCAACTTTCTCATGCCACAAGACCCCATCCCACCAATCCTGAGATCATGATGAACCAGACCACACCTGATCAAGGTCACACTCTTTGACACCTGTGGAAAGCCTCCAGATTGGCAAACCCCAAACCCTTAACCTCAGTGCCCTTTCTATAATATCTCAAGGTTATTGTCAGGTTCTGGAAGAAAGAGTGAAGGGCCAAGGTTCCCTTGTCTTCTCGGAATAGCCACACTGATTAAAGTTCCTTTCATGCTTTTCACCTCTACCTTGCCTGTTTGTTTTTGGAACAAGTGGTCAGACCTGATCTGTTAGATCCCCAGAGGCAAGCTGAGCCAGGAGAAACACATGCTTTGGATACTGGCCATTCAAAACTAGCCAACAAGAACCAAAAAGGCAGAAAGGGAAAGCTCTATACAGCTGCTGAAATTACATTCTTTTGGAGGTCTCTCCTTTTCCTTCTACTTTCAGATTGTATTGGCTGCTTCCTACCATCGTTTGGTGAAACAGAGAAAGGAGCCGGGCACCATGGTGCCCAACTGTAATCCCAGCAGCTCTGGAGGCTGAGGCAGGAAGATAATTAGTTTAAAGCCAGCCTCAGCAAAAGCGAGGCACTAAGCAATTCAGTGAGATCCTATCTTTAAATAAAATACAAAATAGGGCTGAGGATGTGTTGCTCAGTGGTTAAGTTCCCCAGAGTTCAATCCCCAGTACTTCCTGGCAAAAAAGAAAAATGAAATTAAGGACTCTATGAGCCCTCAAGTCTGATACCTAGTAAATTCTGCCAGGTAGTGTTTGTCCAGACTCACCCTTTCTTTTCCTTGTCATTTGGGGGGCTCTTTTGACCTGGGTTCTTTTGAACCAATTTGGGCTTCTGCTGTTTGTCTAACAGGGAAGTTTAGATTCTGTAATGTTGTGATTCCAATCAGCAGGGAAAAGATGTAAAGTACTCACACAAACCAAGCAAGTTTGAAGAGATGCATGTAAGAATGGAAAGCACTAATTTTGTATTGATGCCCTCTAGGGAGAATTTTGGATATCTGTTCTATTTATAGCTATAAACCTATGACAATGAAATGATGATTTATTATTATAGTACAGCATGACCTTTAGATTTGAAAATGCACTCCAGTTTAATATAATTGTTTTATGTGTCCTTTTCTCTGTCAGTATGGATATTAGTCTATGTTTATGATGACTAACTTGATAAAGGCAAAAAAAAAAAAAACCCTGATGGCTGGCAGCAATAGTCCCTAACTGGAAATTTATTTTGTTTAGTTGACAATTCTTGGTTTATTCTGAGCTGGTTAATTTGGATATCTTTTGTTTCAGAAGTCTTGTCAGAGCATTATTTGCTAGCATTTGGTCTTTTTCTTCTACCACTCCATTACATAAATTTACTTTTTGCTTTCTGTCTCTTTCTTCTGAACACTGCAGCCTTGTCCAAGTCCTCGGGTTAGCTGAGAAGGCTGCAATTTCAGAAGGGGTACCTCCACTAAAATGGGGGAAAATTCAAGGAAGAAGAAAGTGTTTGGAGAAAAACCCCATCTGGCACTCCATCTGGTTTAAGTTTGATGACTACAGCACCTCAACTTACAAGTACTTAAAGAACTAGGAATATTTAATATCCCCAAACTGGTTTTCTTGTGCCCTGAAGCAGAGTCCTCGGTCAGTAAAACAAAGATGTGTGTGTGTGTGTGTGTGTGTGTGTGTGTGCATGCGTGCGCAAGTGCATATGTATATAGATATATATGTAAATATGTACATAGATGTATATAGATGTACACATACACATATATGCATTTTTCAACAGCCATACCTACAATCTTATGTAATAAGAAATGCTTTAAATTTTTAAAAAATCATTTTATGAAATGTGCATAGAAAGTACTCTTTGTCCTACTCACTGAAAGATTGCATCTGATTTGAAAGTGTTAGGTCAGAAGGACTGATCAATTAGATAGTTCTTCAAAATATGATTTTTCTTTTTTTTTTATTATCACTTTATTTTTTTTATTTATTTATTCTTTTATTTACTTATTGATTCATTGAACACAAATGGAGTACAGCTATTGTTTCACTGTTTGTACACAAGGTAGAGTCACACCATCTGTGCATTCATGCATGTACACAGGGCAATGGTATCTGTCACACATTCTGTTATTAATTTTACCCCCCACCCACCCCCACCCTTCCCTTCCCTCTATGCTAGCTATCTTTCCTCCATTCTTGCCATCTTTCCCCCCCACATTATGCATCATCATTCATATATCAGAGAGACCATTCGGCTTTTGGATTTTTGGGATTGGCTGATCTCACTTAGCATAAGAGTTTCCAACATCATCCATTTACCTACAAATACCATAATTTTATTCTTCTTTATGATTTTTCTATAACCCTTTACAAAAGAAATTCCCAAAGGTTGTCTCCTTCTATTAACTCTTTTATTTAAAAAATTATTGTTGCATAATAATTATGCATAATAGTGGGATTTTTGTTACCTACTCATTAACTCATAAAATTGAAAAGAGTTTGTACGAGACTCACCATTAAAAGCTTTGCTTTTACTAGGCCTTTTCCTATGCCCTTCTCAATAATGTTTAAACTGAGTTCTGTGCCCTTGAGATGGAAATTTTCTACCTGTTTCAATGAAACCAAACACATTTGGAAGTGCAAATTTAAGACTAAGGATTGTTTAGGGCTACAGTGATCATATCAACAGTTTAACATTTTAAGAAACTAGCAAATGATGCATCTAGATGAAAGCTATAAAATCTTGGTTTTCTATTTTCATACATATTGGCATTTGTGTGTGTATTGTTTGTTGTGTCTATATGGTACTAAATTGGCTTATAAATAAATGAGCACTCACAAATTTGAAAAAGATACAAATCCAAATGTCTCTTAGCTCACATAACATGGGTAAATCTTAAAAATAATTTAATTTAGATTTTTCTAGTAAGATTGAAGTTGTCTTTAGAAACATAAATACATTTTTTGCCTATGTTACTATTATTTATTAGGTGTCCCCCAAAAGATCATGTGTTAGACAATACAAGAAAGTTCAGAGGTAAAATAATTGGGTTATGAGAGGTTTAAACCTTATCAATGCATTAATCCCCAAATAGGGATTAACTGAGTGGTAACTATAGGCAGGTAGGGTGTTGCTGGAAGAGGTAGGTCATTGGGGGCATGCCTTTATGGTATATATTTTGTCCATGGGGAGGGGAGAGCGCTCTCTCTCTCTCTCTCTCTCTCTCTCTCTCTCTGCTTCCTGGAACCAAGACCCCAGCTGTTTTCCTTTGCCACACCTTTCTGCCATGATGTCCTGCCTCACTTCAGGGCCCAGATATGGAGTTGACCATCTATGGAATGAGACCTCCAAATCTGTGAGCCCCCTAATAAACTTTTCCTTCTTAAAATTTTTCTTGCCAGGTATTTTCATTGCAGTAACTAAAATGGTGACTAGTCAATCAGGACAGTATTCATCTCTGCTAAGATGTTTAAAATATAATACCCATTACTTTTAGGGTTTCTCTTTGGAAATAATAACAATTAAAAATGTTAACTATGTTTCTTAGATGTCTTGGTTTTCACAGATAACCTTCAAAAGCTGTTAAAATGGGTCAACTTATATAGAAGGGATAAACATTTACAAATGTGTATGTTAGATAAAATATTTAAATCACTGTAAATTAAAATACTGAAACATCAATTTCTACATATAAAATAAAGTACTCTTGGCTTCTTAATATGTTTATATCCCACATATAAACATGTTTTAATGACTTGTTGGTATATGGAAAAACAGCGTAAGATTGTTTTATTTCTGGGTCTTCACTAAAAAGTCAGATCACCAATATTTAAAAAATATAATTAACATATTAATTCTATGTGCAAAAGAAAACAAAAATTAGTCAGGTACAGTGGCATATTCCTGTAATCCTAGCAGTTCAGGAGAGTGAGGCAGGAGAATCTCAAGTTCAAAGTTGGTACACCAAACCTGCCAGTCTGTCTCAAAACAAAAAATAAACAGTCTGGGAATGAGGGTCAGCGGTTGAATACCCATGGGTTCAATCCCTGGTATCAAAAGAAAAAATTAAGATGTGTCTTGATTTAAATGTTAAAAACATGAAGTATTTTATCTCATTAGAAAAAGAAGTTGTTTGCCTAAATTCAGACATTTTGTAAGGATCATTTTAAATTATGAACCTACGGGAAAAAAAGTAAAAAGAATCAAGTCAGAAAAATAAATATAAGAAGATAATGAGTATATATTCTGGGGAAAAGTTTTTGGATGAGAAAGGATTTTGTATTAAAGTAAGATTTTCATCTTAACATTCAAGATGTGAAAAAGAAAAGGCAAAACTAATGATACAAATCAGCTGTGGAGTGTCTAAGTCTCAGAAGGTTTACTGAAGTTAAATCTTAGGAAAGTTGGATGTGTGATTAAGTTGGCTATAATTAACACAGTGGGTTGCAATTATTTAAGGGTTTTTCTAAGATCAAAATTTAGTGTACTAATAATATAAAACTAGAATCTAATTCTCCATGCTTAACCAATAAGATTTTCATAGAACACTGATCTGTTCTTAATAAAATTTACAGGAAACTGGCTTAAAGAACAAAGATTTTATATTTTGTAAAGTTAATTTCTTGTATCCATTAGATTTTCTTAACTTAGGGAAACTAAGTTTTTAGAGAATTAGGGATTTTTAAATACCTGTCTATTTTAAGGCTTTTAAATGATTTGTCAGTCTAATAAAATAAACAACTCTAATTTTAAAATGCCGTGATGTATGTGACACCCTATGTATCTGTGACTAGAGACATGTATACATCTGAGTGCTAAACCTGCAGTTATATGTCGTCTAAATGTTGTATAAGTTTATGTAAAATTGAAGGAATATAGGTTTAATATATGCTAGGTTACTGGAAAATGCTCTCCATCACATAATATCAAACATTTTGTTATTGTACATATGAGATGCACTTTTCTACCAGGTAATACAACTATCTTTGGTTATTAGCACTGTTTTCTATACTCACAAGAGGTCTAAAGCTATCATTTGATTTTGTTGGTGCTGCTAACCTATGTAGACTTATTAAAGGCAAAGCCACAATATTATAGCTATCCTGAGTCATGAATAATTAATTTGCTTGAGGAGTAAGTTAATACATATAATATATAAAAGAAAGTTAATATACGATAATATACATCAAAGTATATGTAAAAGTATACAAAAGTGTGTATATATGAATTTGTGTAACTGTGGTGCTAATCATCACTGACTTCTTTGTAATGTTAAATGCTTTTATGTTCCCCCACTATACAAATCTTCTAAAATGCAAACCTCAGAAAAACACTCTCTCGTGCTCTCCAAATTAAAATTGTTAGTAGAGACAGTCTTTTTTTTTTCAGTTTATGCTTGCATTCTTCTAATTAAATTATGACTGTCATCACTGAACAAAGATAATTAGATGCATCCAAATGATTAGCATTCCAAACTGAGACACTCTGATCAATAAAAAGATGGACCACACAGAGACTATATCTGTAAACAACTTCATTTGTTCTACTTTATTTTTTAACCATTCAGTTTATAGTTTAAAAACAAAATTAAAGGAGAATTTATTCATGCCATCTAATTATTCCATAATTAGGTAAAATTAACCTCATCAGTAAGTTTTATGGAGAATTATGTTACTGCTTATACTGGGATTGGAGAGCCTGATTGATTTAAAGGGTGGCAACATAGAACATGAAAATGTTTTGCAACATTTTCCACAAAGAAAAGAAATTAACAGCTCTCTTAGCCTTTCTGTTTGATTCATGTTTCAGATGAAATGTTACTGTATTTACTGATCCTCAAATAGATTCAGAAAATAATATATGAGAACTTTGTTTACTTACACTCCTAAACAGAATAATGTTTAGAAATTGGACAAAGATTAGCTTTAAATATAGAAACTTGAGCTAAGATTTATCAAAAGGCCTGCCTCACCTGGGGAAAGGCTATGCCTCTTGCCCTGCTCCATTTTAGGATGGCCCCCAAAGTAGGCTAAAATTAAGTCCATTTAAGGTTTGAGAGGTTATAAAATGGTTTTTAAAATAAATAGAACTTGTAAAACATTTTATGTGTAATTGAGTTGACAAATTATTTATGGGTTTTTGTACAGGCTAAACAAATATCAAAGGTACATTAGTGTTATTATTTAAAACTATAATTCTTGGTTCAGAACTATTATATAAACAAAGTATGTTTTTACCCTTATTAATTTTGTTTTATATTTTTTGTAAAACTTGTAACTGTTGCCTATTAGCATTTTGCAGAAGTACAAATTATATCAGAATAAACTGAACTTCATTTTGAGATGTAAGCCATCATGTAGGACAGATAGGATATGGCACTGACTCACAATATTAATGTGAACCCCAATTCAATGGAAGGGGTAACAATAAAATTACAAAAGTTAAAATTAGGACCCTCTGCTCCCACTTTAGGATTGGTGGAACTTGGCCTTCTCTGTGTTCAACAACTGAGACTTAGAGGTCAAAATCATAAAACAAAATGTCTAAGCAAACAGTCAATATTTTGACCCATTCTCTCCAAGGTCAGCAGGAATCAGTTCTTGATGGGAGCCTTCTAAAAGGTCCCTCAAATCTAGTGATTCACCCACCTTTCTAATCAGGAAGACTGTGAAGACCTCAGAGATTAAGAACCAACCAATACATATTCTGTAAAAACCAGGTTCAATGGAGAGAAGAGTCTCCTGAACACTTCCAAGAGAAGCCTAAAGATCGTAAAGACCCTATATCAGCAGGTATAATTGATAGAGGGAAAAGGCTGAGGAACTTCAGCTGACCTTAATACTAGGAAGGAAAAAGGTTAATTTTGGGTGAAAATATGGATCACCTACTTGGTATTGAACACCCAGCAGGGAAGTATAACCAGAGACAAATATATTAATATGAGGATGAAGAAAAGTCAAAGAATAGTCATGAATAGACAATTAAAAGGGAAATAGAGTGACCCTTTTAAATGTAACTCAAGATATGGACTTGTATCAGTCTTACCAAAAGGCAGTAAAGCTTACAAGTTATGACTAAGGATTTGTTATGCATGATCACTGACACCAAGACCTTTCCTCCAGTCACTTCTGCAAAGAAGGCTGAACACATAGCTTAGATAAAGGCCATCTATTTAGATATAAACAAAACAATAACTATATTTTTCTGACTCCAAATATGTTTTTCAGTAGTCCATACTCATGGAGCTATTCAAAAGGAGAAAGAACCACTTACTTGATTTATTTAATTGAATATCTTCTGAATTTGACTCCCTTTTGTATTCTGCTTTATAACTATAATGGTACTTATACTTTTAGGCTTAAACATCTAACCCTTTTCACTTATCAGCTTCATTCTTTGTTTAAAAACTAGTGTAACACTGGATCAAGTAACCTATAAAGTCAGATTGGATGACACCATAATTCCCTCAAGATTGAGAAACTAAAAAAAAAAAAAGATTCCTTGCTTTGGCTTACATATTTCCAATGGGTAGCTAAAAGCAGGAATAAAGACTTGGCATCCCTGTCACCATTTTGCATCTGTTTCCTTTGCTCCGAGTCACCTTAGATTCCAGGAATAACGCATATGATCAATAAACATTTTATGATGAATCCAAGCTACCCTCTAGGCAACAGCAACTTTCTCATGCCACAAGGCCCCATCCCACCAATCCTGAGATCATGATGAACCAGACCACACCTGATCAAGGTCACACTCTTTGACACCTGTGGAAAGCCTCCAGATTGGCAAACCCCAAACCCTTAACCTCAGTGCCCTTTCTATAATATCACAAGGTTATTGTCTGGTTCCAGAAGAAAGAGTGAAGGGCCGGGGTTCCCTTGTCTTCTCAGAATAGTCACACTGATTAAAATTCCTTTCATGCTTTTCACCTCTACCTTGCCTGTTTGTTTTTGGAACAAGTGGTCAGACCTGATCTGTTAGATCCCCAGAGGCAGGACTCTGGACTAGGAATCAGGTAGCAAACACATTAGAAACAAGGAAGAGAAACTATAAGATCTTCCTTTGGCCTTTTCACATATCTAGAAGGTATAAATAGTTGATATTCCAAAAGTTATACTGAGACACTAGCACCCAGTTCATTTTGTACAATAGATTATCTAATGAACTGTCCTAGTTGCTTCCTTGAAAGGACAGAAGTTGATGTTAAAAACAGAAGCTCTGTCTAAAAAGCTTTGCAGCTCCTTCTGTTTACCTATAACTTTTAATATTAATCAAATAATTGAGTGGTAATACTTTGTCTCAAATTTCAACATTTCTAGCAATTTCAAAGGTAAATGGAGAGCATAATAGTCCACAGTCATATTCCTCCAAGTTAAGATTCTGTAAATTCTGAATATGATCATATATACATGATTCTCAACCAGGATTAAATAACAGTTCTTCTCCTCAAGATGACCCTTGAGGCCAAACAGATAAACCCAGAAATAATTATATCACAATGGGAAATTCACAATAATAGAAGAAACTAGAGAACTGTTGGAAAAGAGGAAGTAAGAAACTGTTTTGGGTAAAATGGCTTTGGTTTCAGAAGATATAGTACTATAGGAGACAAGAATATGTCACTCAAAATGTGAATGATTATGGAAATGAAGACAATTAAGAAGTGGTTGCAGGAAAGTTCTCTGTCCTCCCTCTACGTGCCTAAAACCAAGACATAGATTTACAGACAAAAGGTATCCAGTATGCTTTATCTACCAGAAAGAACAAAGGTTAACCATGAAGATGTGTGTCTCTGTCTATGTGTGTATGTGTGTTTTAGACTTGTTTGTTTTTCTCTTGTTAATCTGTCTTTTGTTACAGGAGTCCATGCCAACTAAATACTTACAAGGGCTGCAGAAAAAATATTTTCCTTTGCCTACAATATCTAAGCATAAATTTGATAGTAAAGACAAATTTAAAAGGCAGACAGAAATGGAGGCATGGCAGAACATAGCCTGACTTTAGATAGGACATTGTTGTTTTTTTGCTTTTTCTGAGAAGGCAATTTCCCCACTAAAGGGAAACCACATTATGATCTAAAACAGAATGAATCAGAAAGATAAATGGGAGGGAAGAATGATGAACACTGAACTAACCAGGTAAGATTAGCTTTCAGGAAATGTAGGAGTGATTATCCACCAAGTAAAGGGATAGCACTTTGGGAAATATAAGGTAATAGAAAGAACAAATAAGAGATGTCCTCTAACAGAGAAAAGGAGCAGTTTTACTCTGTCCATTCTTTGCTACATAGGTTAAATGAAGAATCACATGTGTTTGGGATTTATGGATTTTTGAGAATTTAGGCCTCCCATATGAAAATACTATTGACTTGCTTTTTATTCTCTGTTATTCCTAAGTATTAATTACATGTCAGTTCAGGCAACTTGGTAATACTAATGCTGTTTGTAGAGATTCATAGCAGCTGTATTTTGTGAAACTATATGTAGGGTAGGAATTTTGTACTACAGTATGATATCTAACCATGTATGGAATAGTTTTTTTGTTGAGAAAAAAAGAACATTTTTCTGTGAGAGATATACAACAAAAAACAATATACATATAGATGATAAGTGCAACACAACAACCAAAATTGTATTTAAGGGAGCTGGTGATGTAGCTCAGTGGTGGAGCACTTGCCTAGTATATGCGAGGCCCTGAGTTGCATCCCCAGCACCACGCAAACAATGTGTTCAAGATCTGGAGTTAATTCAAAATAGTGAAACATTTATTGCTATGCTTTAATTCTGAAGCACAAAGATCCTTATTTTTAAGTTTGTCAATTGCTTCTGAAGTTCATGTTTCCAATCATGATTTTACTTGCTATCACTATGGTATTCTATAGTACTTCGTACATACCCCTACTGTGGAATGAAGAATTGTGAATGAAGATATATATATAGCCTCATCAACACATAACATCAATTCAGAATATATGCTCACACTGCACCGGGACTCAATGAAAATTTTTATTCAATAAACTTCGTTGGTTTCTAAATTTTGCTTTGGCTGTACATGAAAAAGTATATGGTACCCTACTACAGGTAACTGGCCATTATTACTTGTGCTATTAATGGGAATATCTAGGAAATATATTAATATATATGAACATAGCTGGATTGCCTTGTGGTCATAAATTCTGTGCCATAAATCATGTGTCATAAATTCTGTGGCTTTGAGATATCATTAACAATTAAAGCATACACTCATTGCATAATTATTTCCTATGAATCAATCACTTTGCTCAATATTAGATTCCCAGAAATACTAGCAACTAGTTAAGAAAAATTAACAGAGAAATACTAGAGCATATACTATCTACCTGGGAATTCTGCAAATTCAATATTCCAGATAGCAGCTATTTAATCTAGGGAATACTGGTCTTACATTTCTGATCACATTGATAAGCTACTTGTATCTGGAAGAGTTCCCATGTGTGCTAATGGAGAGAGAGATCTCATGGAAGTAAATCAATAGTCACAGGATAAGTGTGTCAGAACAGGGAACAAAGAAGATGTGGGAAGAATGAGAAGGAAAAAAAACAAAGGTAAAAAGAGGTAAACAGCAGCCATAAACCCCTGTGTCTAGCATATAAAAGGCATTCAATAAACACTGTGAGAATCAATGAATTAGGAATGCTGGCACATAAGTCTAAGGAAAAAGAAGAATAGGGTAAATAAGCCAAGACATAAAATAAGCAATAAGATCCAGAAGAAAATGAGAACCCATAGAGCTCATGCAGAGTCATGAAAAGACATATATTATCCCCAAATTTAACATATTTTCCATATAAGGTTCAATATCAATACTGTAAAAGATCTTGGTTCAAGAAACAGGCACTTTTTCCAAGAGGAAAACCAGCTTCTCTTCTCCAGTTGTCTACACTGTTTTACATTCTTATACCATGAGTGGAGATCAACAGGATCCTACACCTGAGATATTCCTGTTTTTTTCTGTGGGGAAGCTATGACTATAATCATAAATTATAGTTGCTGCTAGACTCTAAACTCCAGAAGGGCACTGATGCTATCTGCCTAGTTCACTATTGTTTCCCTACAACCTGTCCCAGTGTCTGGCACATAGAGATGCTCAAGCATAGGCCATCTGTCCAAAATGGCTCAAAACAAAGCTTTTGGGGATCCTAAGATTATCAAGAGAAAGAGAAATTAAAAGGGCACATTGGTTGTTCTAGGTCCAAAATCCATTTCAGGTAGTGTTATGATTCAGACATGAGGTGCCCCCTACCAAAAGCTCATGTGTGAGATAATGCAAGAAAGTTTAGAGGTGAAATGACTGTATTATGAGACCTGAACCAAATCAGTGCATCAAGTCCCTGATAGGAATTAACTGGTGGTGACTGTAGGCGGGTATGGTATGGCCTGAGGAGGTGGGTACCTGGGGATATGCCTTTGGGGTTAATATTTTGTCCTTGTTGAGTAGAGCTTTCTCTCTGCTTACTTGTGCCATGTCCACAACTGCTTTCCTTCATGATGTTGTGCATCTTTTCAGGCCCTAAGGAATGAAGTCATCCATCTATGAACTTACATCTCTGAAACCATGAGCCTCCAGATAAACTTTTCCTTCTCTAATCTTTCTTGTCAGGCCTTTTTGGTCACAGTGGCAAAAAAGGTGGCAGAACAGGATACATATTTTTCCCTGTCCTCAATCCCTTCCCCTCCTGTCCTCCCTCTCCCTCTCTCCCCCCCCCCCACTCTTTCTCTCATCCCCCCTTCCTCTCCCTGTCTGTCTTGGTGCTATGTCCTAAGCCACTTTCCTCTAACACACTTTTCTGCCATGATGTTCTACCTCATCTTGGGCCCAGAGGAAGGGAACCAGCTAGCTAACCATGAACTGAAACCTCTGAAACTACAAGCCCCTAAATAAACTTTTCCTCCTCTAAAATTTTTCTTGTCAGGTCTTTTTGTCATGGCAACAAAGAAGCTGACTAAAATAAGTAGAAAATCGTATTACATAAAGAAACTAGTTTAGGACTATCTATAGCATTTTTATAATATTATAGTAAAAAGTAATTTAATGGTTGTAAAAGAGGACATAGGAATGGAGACAATATATGAAATGGACAGCACGTTTCTACAGAGGACAGTGAAAATAATATTCTGGCTGGCAAAGAGCTTAGAGAGGTGGTTCAAACTTGAACAACTTGGAGAGGTAGTTCAGACTGCTATAACAAACTACAATAAACTGAGTTGCTTATAAATAACAGAAATTTCCTTCCTTCCTTCCTTCCTTCCTTCCTTCCTTCCTTCCTTCCTTCCTTCCTTCCTTTCTTGTGCTGGGGATTGAACCCAGGGCCTTTTGCTTACAAGGCAAGTACTTTACCAACTGAGTTAGGTCCCCACCCCCTATAACAGAAATTTATACCTGACAGTTCTGGAAGCTGAAAGTCCAGGATCATGGTGCCAGCATACTTAGGTTCTGGTGAGGGTCCTTTCCTAGGTTGCATACTACAGATTCTGTATTTTTACATGGTACAAACAGAACACAAGAGCTTTCTCGCCTATTCTTACAAGGACACTAATACCATTCATTAGGATTCTACCCTTATGACCTCATCTAATCCCCATTATTATTGAAAGGCCCCCACCTCCTAATCCCATCACAGTTGGGCATAGAATTCAATTCATGAATTTGGGTGAAGGGATCAGGGATACAAACATTCAGTTCATAACAGAAAGTGAAAAAGAAAACATCATCTGCCAATGAAAGAAATTATTTCTACTCCTTTTGAAGAAATGAGAACATGACAACATTAACCATGTCCAATAAACAAAGATGGGTCAATTACTAATTAGGATATCTAGTGCTTACAGATATCTAGTGTTTTGACAGACCTCAAAACAGTGGACCCAAAAATATCCCCATGATCCACAGAAGAGGATCAGATGGAAACTGCCCCAAAATACTGAATAGAATGATGTATGTAGCAGGATGATTTCTGGTCTCCCACACATGTAAAAATTCTATTCCTAGAACCTGTATGTTAGGTCACACGCCAAAAATAAACTAAGGTTGCTAACCAACTGACAATGAGATAAGATTATTTTGATGGGATCATATAATCATAAAAGCCCATTTAAGTGGGAGAAAAATGCAAAAAAGGGAATATCAGAGAGATGGTAGCATGAGGAAGATTTGGCCTGATGTTGCCAGAATGGGACAAGGAATCAAGGTATGTGAGCATTCTCTAGAAGCTGAACCAGGATAGGAACAAATATTCCTATCACAAATCGTAATTCAAAAGAAATTTTGGAGCTTCAATAACAAAGGGAAATAATAACTAGTACTTCTAGTAGTATTAGTTGAAAGCGAACATGGTGTGAATCAAAGCATCTATAGCAGTTTAGTTGTGATTAATGCACTGAACCTATATGAAAAAATGATTGATGAAATATATGTATATATACACACATAAAATACAGGTACTGGCTATAGAAGTAAAAGTTTTTCTATATGAATTGAAAGTTAAAGATCCTATTAGAGTCCCTTTCAAAACTAATGCACAGGTTTCAAGTCCTGCAGCTCCTGCACTGAAGTATTGTATATTTTGTGTCATTTTCTAGAGAACTCTGTATTTCTTCTTCAAAGAACTCATACATTTTGAATATGTTGCTGGGCGTAGTGGCACACACCTGTAATCCCAGCAACCAGAGGCTGAGGCAGGAGGATAACAAATTTGAGGCCAGCCTCAGTAACATAATGAGGCCTTAAGCAACTTAGTGGGACCCTGTCTCAAAATAAAAAATAAAAACGGTTGGGGATGAGACTCAGTGGTAAAGCACCCCTGGGTTCAATTTCCGGTACAAAAAAAAGAGAATACCTTATCATTAGGGAGCCAGACTTCCCATTTTTCCTTGCTGCTATCTTTAATATGCTGATCAATGTTGAATGCTGGGCAGGATGGTGAACACCTCTCATCTGGGCAATTTGGGAGTCAGAGGTGGGAAGATTGCTAGTTCCCAGCCTCAACAACTTAGTAAGACTATTTCTCCAAATAAAAAAGCATGGGACTGGAAATGTGTTTCATTGCTTAAGTACCTCTGGACTCAATCCCCAGTATGAAAAAAAAGTTCAATTTTCAGATAGGAGAAGAAAAAAGCCTTTAGTAAGCAAAAGAATAAATCCCACAGTTAGAGGAGATGGCATGGGGAAAGAAGACAGCGAGTACTTTGGGTTAATAGTGGGAAGTGTCCTTTAGACTGGCAGAGAGCATGAGAAATAAGGAAAGAGAGAAAAAGATGGTGGAGACACAAAAGGAAATGAATATTTTTCCTCCTGAATAAGTTGTGGTGGGTCCCCATGCAACTCAGGCAGCAAATCCTTATTGGCATGAGAATGTATTAGGAAAGCAGGGACAGAGGGTGTAGGCAAGACAATTTTGAAGATCCCAGTAAGAAACCCCAGAAGACAAAACAGGAAAGATAATTTAGAAGAAAGGAAACTATAATTAGACATTTTGAGCTTGCCAAGATACAGTATTCTCTGTAGAATGTACATTACCACAAAAATGGGAAATGTTGGCAGTGTATTCACTGCTTACTTCATAGCCACAAGTATAATGCCTGACCCTCAAACACTGGCTGAATGAAAGAAGAAATGAATGACAATCATCACTAGATGTGGAAATTCTTAGATTTAGGGCAAGGATCTGAGATAACTAATTTTACACCTAAATAATGAAAATAACACTGTATTATTATATTCAGAACTTCCTAGAATATATTTCAAATATTCCTATGAGTGTTGAATAGATGATATATGCTAACCCTGCCACTTTCTTTAACATCTGATTCAATTTGTACTGATGGCAATTTGGGAGAATCATTTCTGTCCTATTAAAGCCCAAAAGAGAATCAGTAGGATGCCAGGCATAGCATTTTTTTTTAGCTTATTATGCATCAGGTAGAAAAATGTAGTGGTAATGGAAACAGAATTCTAAACAGTTGATCTAAGCTCAATCATTTTGAAGAGACTCAATATCTTGCACTATCCTGTCAGCTATTTTACATATGAAAAAGTCCTTTAGCTAGTGAGTTGGGTTGTAAATTGGCCAGGAATAAGGCAACTTGAATTTTCAAGTCAAGAATAGAACATAATTAAGGAAAACAGATACTGAGACACTAATGATATAATCTGTAATGCAAAATCACTACACCTGCCATTGCTGGGTGCTGCAGCATGCTTAAATGCTAATAGGGCAGGCTCTCAGGCCTGTATGGTTGTGAGAGATAAACTCTGTATCAAAGAAAAGACCAAAAAACATGTGCTTTATTTACCACAATCAATTTGTTCTCTAACACTTTGTGAAAACTGACCTTACCACCACTCACAAAAAGAAGAGTAGGCTTCAGGGAGAAGAAAAACACAATGAATTTAGTTTTGGTGATATCAAATGCAGATACCTGTGGGACGTCTCTGCAGAGAGAGCTTGTACAGTGATTCCAACACTGATTACTCATCTTTTAGGGTTTACTGTCTCAGTCACGTTCATTTTCCCTAATGACCTATATAGATATGGTTAGAGTGGCACGCTATATAAATATGATCATTCTTATATGTGTCGTGGGGAATCCATGTTTGGGAATCTCAGATGCAGTGAGCCACTAGACTCATTAGTTAGAACTTATGAGATGATATCTGAAATAGAGATCTGGGAGAGTTGTATGCACACAGGTGCTAGTAAAACCACACATGGGAATTTCCACTCCCAGCCATGGTGGAATGACTGGTCCCAGACTTGCCCTCCTGCTGGAATAATGAGAAAACCAGACAATATCAACCAAGCAACTCTTTGCAGTCTTTGATCAAGAGATATCACAGGACTATGACTCTGAGGAAAGTAAAACAAACAACATGTATCTTACCATCACCACAGCTTGCTTCCTGAAAGAACACTGTGAATGACAGCAGAGGGAGTGAGAACTCAAGCTAAGCATGGAAGTCCTATCCAATTGAAAAGACAAAGTTCCTGGAGGTAGATACAGTTAGAATTTCCAGAGTACCAGAGTACAGAAAGAACACACAAAAATTTAATTATGGGTTCCCTTGAATCAGTAGTTGAATACAAAACCATGAGTGAAAAATAAGCCTAGGATCGGGCTGGACAAAAGAAAAAAAAAAATACCAGGCAATTTTAGGCTAAAAAATTCCTAGAATTAGGCAGGCACGGTGGTGCATACCTGAAATCCCAGTGCTCAGGAGGCTGAGGCATGAGGATAATGAGTTCAAAGCCAGCCTCAGCAACTTAGGAAGGCCCTGAACAACTCAGTGAGATCCTGTCTCTAAATAAAATATAAAAAGTGTGAGGGGGAATGTGGCTCAGTGGTTGAGTGCCCCTGAGTTCAATCCCCGGTATCAATATATATATATATATATATATATATATATATATATATATATATATTCCCAAAATTCACAAAATTGGGAGATGTCTGGGTTCTAATCAGTAGGAATGAAGAAACAAGAGAAATAAGGCCTTATTTGAAGGTCTAAACCAGCCAGAACATGATACTTTATCTTTGATCTAATAAAGCTTAAAAAGAAACCTTGAATGGTCAGGTTGATCTACAAATAATTGCCTGCAGAAGAAAATTTAATGTTCATTCAACAATGTCAACAAAATCAAGACACTCCATAAGTCATGGCATCTATTATCTAATAAAGTAGATAATATATATATATATATATATATATATTTTTTTTTTTTTAAAGAAAATATGACCCAAAATCAGGATAAAAATCAATTGAGAGAAAAATAGAGGAAGAAGCAAATAGGAAATAATATAGAACACTAGGAAATACCCATATAAAATTTAAAAGTTAAGAAAAAGAAAAGGATCCATTAAAAGTCACTGAAAAGGAATACTACAAGATGTTAGAATCAGGTCAGTCCTGTCTCATGGAAATCAAGTAAGGAGAAAGTTTTTAAAAATGGAAAAAGTGGGCAATGTTGACATCAAGTAAAATAGAGACTAAAGAGTGCTTACTGGGTTTGACAGGTATGGATACCTGCTAAGCAAGGCCAAGGAGTTCTGGTGGAGTGGTAAGGGTAGAAGGCAAATTGTGAAGGACTTGAAGAATGAATGGGATGAGAAGAAGGGAAGATGACAACCATTTCTTTAAGACAAGACTGTCTCTGACACAGTGAGCAAAATAGGCACATATTTTACCTTTGCAAATGTTTTTAAAAAACATTCTGTGGGCCAGGTGGAGTGGCCCATGCCAATAAGTTCCACCTACTCAGAAGGCTGAGGCAAGAGGACAACTTGAGCCCAGGAGTTCGAGACCAGCCTGGGCAATAAAGTGTAATACCATTTCAAAAGCATATATACATATATATGTACATATAATATGTACATATATATGTATATATATGCATATATAATTAGAAGAAAAAATATGTATATATTAATTCTACAAACTTCCTTAGCAATGTCTCCTTTCTCTTCCAGTAACATTTGCTTCTAATATATCAACTACTCCCAATAAGAATTGTGAAAATGAAATTGTTACCAAAAAAGGCATTCAGCAGCTTCTGAACCTGAATATTGCTGCCCACAGTGCGGTACAAGCCTTCTGTCTTGATGCCTAGGGAAAGAAAGTCAGGTCAGTTTTATTTATATAATTAGAGCTTTCAACTCACCCAGGGTAGAGAAAGGAAGTACTTGTACACAAAAGTCAGTTCAGACAGGAGGAGGTTTCCCTTCTCTCTTCAAGTTCTCCAGCCCTCCCCTGTAACAGGAATAGTTTTGAAGCATCTCCTAATCATCCAAAATTTCATTTGCATTGTACCAAGTCCCCATTAATCTGAAGAAAAAAGAATACACCACATAGAAAATAGAAGCACATGCTTAGCTGAGTGGCAAGATATAGCTGAGAACAGTGTCACCAAGCTGGAAAAAAGTTAGGGTATAATTTAAAAAGGAGGAAATATCAACCCTCATGTTGCTATCAAGCAGCAATATAAAGAAAAGAGGCTGGAGTATGGCATCAAAGAACCAAAAGGTCATGCCCTGCACTGAAAAAACCCTAAGCAACATGTCAAGGTTTAAAGAGGTTTGGTTCATATTCCACACCAAATTACATTCTAAATATTACCTGAGGGAAGCCAGCAAGTATCATCAACAAGGACATATGCCGATTCCACTCTTGCCTGAGTTTAGCATGACCCCCATCAATTTTTCAACCAATATGGTATTTTGTTGCTATTGTTGCTGTTTTGTTTGTTCTTTGTTGCTGTTGCTATTGTTTTATCTTCCTTCTTTTTCCTTCTTTCTTTCTTTTCTTTCTTTCTTTGTATATTTTCTTTTCCTTTGGTACTGAGGATTGAATCCAGGGGTGCTCTACTATTGAGCTACATCTCCAACCCTTTTTCTTTTTCATTATGAGACAGGGTCTCCCTAAGTTGCCCAGACTGGTCTCAGGCTTGTGATCTTCCTGCCTCAACCTCCAAAGTTGCTAGGATTATATATATTAGAGCAGAAATCAAACTATTGTTTATCTACAATGCCACCATCATAACATTGCTTGACAAGTACTAGGTACTATTTCAAAATACTTTATAAACCACTTGATGTTATTTCTCTTCAAAAACAGGAAAATACAAATTATGCAATATGCCTGGATACTACTGCTTTAGAATTCCCTGAAATTATACATGTTATATCCAGTGCATAAAATTTATTAATAGTTGTCATTCCTAAAAAGGGTCCTGACTAATAGATAATTTCATTGGTACTTTAGAGAAATAATGCCAGGATAAAATGACAATGATCAGATTTAAACAATGTCAAGGCTGTGGTTCAGATCTTACCTTTAGTCTCAATGATATTGATACACTTTCTAACAAACTTGAACCCCACTTCATTCAGCTCCACTGTTTCAACAAAGGAAAGCAGAGTTAGATCCTACTGCAATGAACATCTATCAGACATTCAATGATCATGCTAAGGAACAACAGGAAGACAACTAAGGTTTTTTTTGGCTCAATTCCAATCACCTTTAAATGGAAAGATCCATTTATTCAGGGGGGTCTGGAGTTTTAACTCTTATAAAACGAAACATTTTTATTTAGCCCTTTGCATTTTGTCTGCTTTAAGCATAAGTGATCTCAAATGTGAAATGTTAGCTCAGAAATGCACACAATTTCTATCATGTGTCTAGAACAAGAAACACATAATGTGTGTCTCCACATCCCCCTACTGTCTCCACCATATGCTAAATGTAGTGACTTCCTTAGTTCAATCAACAGATGATTTTTAAAATAGAGCTGAATTTCATTTCATACAGAGGCATCCAACATTCAGAGTTGCATCAATAGTACATATCACTGATGACAACATTCACTATGACTGGGACAGCCTGAAGTTTATAATGTCAGTAGATCAGAAATTTGAATGACTCACTTTCTTCCTGTTTCGTTATGGGGCTGTGGTAGATCTACAAAAGAAGAGAAACAGAAAGAGTCATGGCTATTGTGAATCACTGTAAGCAAGCAGGGTGAATATTCACTCTAGGGCTGTAACAAAAAGCAAAGTGGGCTAAACAGAATCATCTTTGCCCAGATCCTGAGAAAACAGTTTCAAAATCCCTGAACATTGGACTTGATTTCATTACTGTAACTGAAATATTAGTCAATCCATCTTAGACATTTAGTTATATAAAGCATGGAGCATTTTTATTAGGGAGCTAGAAAACACACAAAAAATGGATTTTTCATGGATACCTGAGTAATGGCCATTAATGGTAATATTTAAATTTTTCCAATACCAAACTCCATTCCCAAGACTAGTTAATGGATGTTTCTCTTTGGAAAGGCAAGTGTCAATCTAAAACAGCTCCATGGTTTTACTAAGATTTCTGTTTTTAATTTTTTTTAGTCATAGATGGGTACAATATCTCTATATTATTTATTTATATTTATGTAGTACTGAGGATTGAATCCAATGCCTCACATGTGCTAAGCAAGTGCTCTACCACTGAGCTACAATCCCAGCCCCCTCTGAGATGTCTTGAAACATGCATTGTGATAACCACGTAACAGCCCAGAAAGGAGATTCTTACTTCTTGAAATCAAGTAGTACTGATTCTACCTCGACCTCATTAGGAAATCTCTGGCATGCCCGTTCCATTTTCCAAATTTCAAAATTTCTACCAGTAATGTGATCAGGGTAGAAATACATATTCCCTCAAGCCCTGATCTTTGATGCTTTAATCAAAGTCATGTACATGATGTGTAAGATCAGTGGCCTGGGATGTTTAGTAAGGTAACAACAGTATTCACAATGTGATGCCTCAGGAAATAAGCCCTTTCCAGGCCATCTCCTCTTTAACAAACTCTCCTTTTTTTATTTAATTTTTTTAATTTAATTTTGATTCATTGAACACAAATGGACTACAGCTATTGTTTCTCTGGTTGTACAAAAAAGTAGAGTCACACCATCTGTGCATTCATACATGAACACAGGGCAATGATGTCTGTCACACATTCTGTTATTATTACGCCCCCGCCCCAACCCCACTCCTCCCATCCCGCTGTGCTAACTATCCTTCCTCCATTCTTGCCACTCTTCCACCCCACATTGTGCATCATCATTCACTTATCAGAGAGACCATTTGGCCCTTGGATTTTGGGGATTGGCTAATCTCACTTAGCATGACAGTCTCCAACATCATCCATTTACCTACAAATGCCATAATTTTATTCTTCTTTATGGCTGAATAATATTCTATTGTGTATATATACCACAGTTTCTTTATCCATTCATCTACTGAAGGACATCTAGGTTGGTTCCACAATCTAGCTATTGTGAATTGAGCAGCTATGAACATTGATGTGGCTGCATCACTGTAGCAATCTGATTTTAAGTCCTTTGGGTATAAGCCAAGGAGTGGGATAGCTGGGTCAAATGGTGGATCCATTCCAAGTTCTCTAAGGAATCTCCACACTGCTTTCCAGAGTGGCTGCACCAACTTGCACTCCCACCAGCAATGTATGAGTGTACCCTTTTCCGCACATCCTCGACAACACCTGTTGTTGCCTGTATTCTTAATAAAACACATTCCAATTGGGGTAAGATGAAATCTTAAGGTGGTTGTGATTTGCATTTCTCTTATAATTAGGGATGTTGAACATTTTTTCATAAATCTGTTGATTGCTTGTAGATCTTCCTCTGTAAAGTGCCTGTTCATTTCTTTGGCCCATTTATTGATTGGGTTATTAGTGTTCTTGGTGTAAAGATTTTTGAGTACTTGGTAGATTCTAGAGATTAGTGCTCTATCTGAAGTGTGTGTGGCAAAGATTTTCTCCCACTCTGAAGGCTCTCTCTTCACATTCCTGAATTTTTCCTTTGCTGAGAAAAAGCTTTTTAGTTTGACTCTATCCCAATCATTGATTCCTGCTTTTATTTCTTGCGCTTTGGGAGTCATGTTAAGGAAATCTGGTCCTAGGCCAACATGATGAAAATTTGGACCTATTTTATCTTCTACTAGGTGCAGAGTCTCTGGTCTGATTTTTAGGTCCTTGATCCACTTTGAGTTGAGTTTTGTGCAGGGTGAGAGATATGGGTTTAGTTTCATGTTGCTGCATATGGATTTCCAGTTTTCCCAGCACCATTTGTTGAAGAGGCTGTCTTTTCTCATTGCATGTTTTTGTCTCCTTTGTCAAGTATGAGATACCTGTATATATGTGGGTTTGTCTCTGTGTCCTCTATTCTGTACCATTGATCTACCTGTCTATTTTGGTGCCAATACCATGCTGCTTTCGTTACTACTGCTCTGTAGTACATTGGAAGATCTGGTATTGTGATACCCCCTCCTTCGCTCTTCTTGCTAAGGATTGCTTTAGCTATTCTGGGTCTCTTATTCTCCAAATGAATTTCATGATTGCTTGCTCTATTTCTATGAGGTCTGTTGTCGGGGTTTTCTAGAGACCCCTTTTGTTATCCCTCCTGCATGGTATAGATGGCGGCTGGCAACTTGCCAAAAGGAGCCTTAGTTGTATACAATTTGAGGAAGTGTTTACGATTGGCCGGAGCTTCTGCATGTCCTGCGCGTGATCTCTGTATGCTCTATATCTGTAATACTGTAAATCCATGCGCTGCCTGCATGGACAGCTTTCTGATTGGTTGCCTTTGTCTATATAACCTGTAGCAATTTCCTCCTGAGGGAAGAACAAAGAAAAACTTAAAGAGATGGCCATGGTGTAAATAAAGCTTTTAATCAGCCTACCTGTCGCGTCTCTCTGCGGGCAGAGATTCACGATAGTCTGTCATTGGGATTTTAATTGGAATTGCACTGAATTTGTATAGTGCTTTTGGAAGTATGGCCATTTTGACAATATTAATTCTGCCTATCCAAGAACATGGGAGATCTTTCCATTTTCTCAGACTTTCTTTAATTTCATTCTTTAGTGTTGTGTAGTTCTCATTGTAGAGGTCTTTCACTTCTTTTGTTAGATTGATTCCCAAGTATTTAATTTTTTTAGAGGCTACTGTGAATGGTATAGTTTTCCTAATTTCTCTCTCAGAGGATGCATCACTTATGAATAAAAATGCATTAGATTTATGAGCATTAATTTTATATCCTGCTACTTTACTGAATTCATTTATGAGTTCCAGAAGTTTTCTGGTGGAATTTTTAGGGTCTTCTAAATAGAGAATCATGTCATCAGCAAATAGGGATAGTTTGAGTTCTTCTTTTCCTATTCGTACTCCTCTAATTTCTTTCATCTAATTGCTCTGGCTAGATTTTCAAGGACAATGTTGAACAGAAGTGGAGAAAGAGGGCATCCCTGCCTTGTTCCAGTTCTCAGGGGGAATGCTTTCAATTCTTCTCCATTGAGAATGATGTTAGCTATGGGCTTAGCATAGATAGCCTTTACAATGTCAAGGAACATCCCTACTATCCCTTTTTTTTCTAGTGTTTTGAGCATGAATGGGTGCTGTTTTATCAAATGCTTTCTCTGCATCTATTGAAATAATCATGTCGTACTTGACTTTAAGTCTGTTGATGTGGTGAATTACATTCTTTGATTTCCAGATGTTGAACCAACCTTGCATCCCCGGGATGAAACCCACTTGATCATGGTGCACTATCTTTTTAATATGCTTTTGTATGCAATTCGCTAAAATTTTGTTAAGAATTTTTGCATCTATGTTCATTAGAGATATGGGTCTGAAATTTTCTTTCCTTAATGTGTCCTTCTCTGGTTTTGGTATCAGGGTGATATTAGCTTCATAGAATGAGTTTGGAAGGGTTCCCTCCTCCTCTACTTCATGAAATACTTTGAGGAGTATTGGAATGAGCTCTTCTTTGAAGGTCTTGTAGAACTCGGCTGTGAATCCATCTGGTCCCGGACTTTTCTTTGTTGGTAGGCTTTTGATGACTTCCTCTATTTCATTGCTTGAAATTGATCTATTTAAGTTGTGTATGTCCTCCAGATTCAGTTTGGGTGGCTCATATGCCTCTAGGAACCTGTTGATGTCTTCCAGGTTTTCTATTTTGTTGGAGTATAGATTTTCAAAGTAGCTTCTAATTATGTTTTGTATTTCAATAGTGTCTGTTGTAATATTTCCATTTCCATCACGAATTTTAGTGATTTGGATTTTCTCTCTCCTTCTCTTTGTTAGTGTGACTAAGGTTCCTCTCCTTTTTAATTTAAATTTTTTTAATTTGTTCTAATTAGTTGTACATCAGAGGCATCAGGTTTCAGCCCTGGCCTATTCCTGGATGGAAGTCCTCATAGCAGCAACTCTTTCCTGCTACCTGCCAGACTGTAGTAAACACAACCAGGAATCTGGTTATCCAGCTTTATTCACCAGGGCACTGAGGTCACAAAGAATGAAAACCTGAAATGCATTTTCCCTCGTGGTTTGTTTTTGACTTAAGCAAGTATATCAAACTATATTCAAACATTGTTGAATTTCAGTAGTTTTGCATCTATCCTTCAGATCAGTGAGGAACAGTAACAACATTAGTGTTAGTGTTCAACACTAACTAGTACTAGTGTACAACATTAGAGTTTACAGAACAGCTTCCATCTGATTTTTCAAAGCAACTCTGTGAGTGAAAATTATTAAATCCATTAAAGCCATTTTTAGTGGAGAAAAGAAAACTGTGTGTCAGAGTGGTGAAATGACTCACTCAAAGTTATAACCATTTAACGGTAAAACCTGGACCTAAATCCAGGCTTTTGTCATTCAAACATCAGGAGGCTAATATTATTTCATACATGCCAGCAAAAGAAATCTATTAGAAAGATATTGAAGAAAGAATGCTCTTCAGTGGTTTCTGACTGCTCATATTGGTCTTTTTAGAATAATCACTGACACTTTCAAGAGATCACTTATGCATCTGCCTAACAGTGTTCTAAATGGTGTATACTGGGTCACAGGATGGCAACTCTAGCTCCTGCACTAGCTGAACATGAAAGAGAATATGCTGAGCTATGGGTGAAAAGGAGGAAGAACAACTGTTTTTAATAAGTGATTAATAAATGTTTATTTACAGTCACAACAATTATTTCCATCCATCTGTATGAACACATATTAATTTTGTAATTTGAAAATAAAAGGGCTTAATATCCTGTTTAAGGTCTTGTGAGCATAGATAGCCATATAGTCTAACATTAGAGCAGGGAGCTTTGATGCCTTCTCAGAAGGTGATTCTAGCCCTCTCTGGAATTCAAGTTGCTTTACTTATTAAACAAGAGATGTGGAAGGCATAATTCCTTCCAGCTCTGTTTTCAATCTGAAATATTAATTTCTAACACCCACTGATACCACTAGAGGGCACTCATACATTGGACTATTGCTGAGGTTTTCCCAGGGTCTAAGGCAACTTACAGGTTCTTTCCCATCCATAGCTTCCATCCATAGCCTTCTGTTAGCTTCTGAAAGGGCCTGCAGAGTGATGGTACCTGGCCTGAAGAGAAAATGACAAGATTAAAACAGAAAATTCACCTGAGGGAATGGAGTCTTGTGTATCTAGGCTCCCTCTCTTCGCTGGGACATGTCCCATTGGCAAGTCATGGACCTACAGAATTCTAAGTTTTCAAAAAGTGATTGACTGATTGATTGATTGATTTTTCTGTACTGTGGATTGTACCCAGAGGCACTCCACCACTGAACTACATCCTCTGTCCTTCTTAAAATGTTTATTTTGCAATATGGCCCAGGTTGTCCTTGAAATTGTGATCCTCCTGCCTCATCTCCCCTGTACCTTATATTACAGATGTGCACCACCACTGTGTCCAGCTGAAAAAGCTCTTTTTACTAGAACAATAATGGGAAATTTAGAGAACATTCTCAGTAATTCTGAGGACCCTGAGGGAGGTGGTATCTTGGTGGTACCATGCCAGGGTTGGGCAAAGAAACAGGAAGACAGATATTGAGATACCTCACCATAATGTACATATAAATTGATCCTGTTGTGCTTGAGCCAATCAATGTAAAGTTCTTTCTGCTTCTCTCTGTTTGTTAATCAGTCACGTGGTCTACACTTTGGGAGGTAAGTTTGTATACCACAGGCCATTCAAAGAGAAATAGCTTTGCTCCTTCTGCCATCTTGGATGTTCAAGAAGCATTTCCAGTTGGAAAGATTTCAGCTAAGGCATAGGGAGGAGGCCTTTTGGCTGACAAGCAATCTTATGACTAATAACAACAACTAATATTTATTGAATGCTTACTAGGTGCCAGGGACTGTTCTAAGTATTTTACATGTACTTACTCATTTAATTCATGCAGTAGTTACTACAGTAATCCTCTCTATTTCATGTAAGGGCAAAGTGAAGCACACAGAGGCTATCAAAAATCACAAAGCAGGTAAGTGGTAGAGAATAGATTTAAACCCAGAAAGTGTGGTCCAGCAACTATATTCTCAACCACTACACTATAAGGCCTCTCCTACATGGCAGATGGTTTCAAACTCAATTATATTCTATTTATTTGCTAACTGCTATGGTCTGAATATCTCTCCAATTCATGTTGAAAGGTAATTACTGATGTGACAGTATTAACAGGTGGTGTCAAGAGTAGGTATCCACCCTCATAGATGGGTTTAAGAGCTTCAGAGAAAGCTTCAGAGAATGGATTCCTTCCCTTTCATTCCTTCTACCTTGTGAGAACACAGTAATTGTTCTCTCCAGAGAACACAGAAACAAGATGCCAACTGAGAAGCAGAGATCTGGACCTCACAAGGCACAAACCTGCCAGCAATTGGATCTTTCATTTCAGTTTCCAGAATTGTGAGAAACAAATTTCTGTTGTTTACATATTATCCAGTCTCCAGCATTTTGTTACAGCAGCATGAATGGATACCCAGAGATACTGAAGGTATGTATACTCCTTATGAATTTTTTAAAACCTTACAAGACCAAATTGAAAATTTGGGATTGGTCATACTATAGCAGACATAAAGTCTCCTTGCAGTCTCTGTCTTGTTCCTCTCACTTCTTTTATGGTTAGATGGGACTTCTCTCAGAGGAAAAGAATCATAGAAGCAATGACAAGAGAGTTCAGAGACCCTGGACTAGTCACTTGGTCTCTCTGGACCTCTGTTTCTTTATCTGTAAAGGGTGTTAGAACACACAAGCATGGAGTTACTTTCCAGTGCTGATGTCATGGGATTCCTGTTCTACCTGACCTTCTGGGTCTTCATAAAACATCCCTTAAATGGAAAACCAAATGACCTTTAATGCAGAATCAACTGAAAACCAGAATTTGTGTGATTTTAGATACAGGTCTTCTGAGTTCACCTTTCTTTTAGAAACACCCATCCGTTTGGATATATATTATGGGGCTTAAAAGTGTACGTTCCTTATAAAGATCTGAATCCCAAAGTCAAAAAGAAAGAGAACAAGTCAATGAACATCAGACATAAAAAGCAAACACTGCAGATTAGATACGCTACTAGAGTGCTCCTGGAATTCAGAATTCCTACCTGGGAAGTTGACAAGTCATTATTTGTCCCCTCTTGACCTTATACAGAGGCTGAAAAAATAAATAAGCAAATTTTCCGGAAACATTTGGAGATTCTTGGGTGCTACTCAAAATAGAATTCAAAGAACAATATTACTACAAACTGAATGACAGAAGAGAAAATACTAAGTTCTAATCCAGGTTCCTCTACTAATTACCTTTATGACTTTAGACAAATTGTTTGCCCTTCCATCTGGAACTAAAAAGCATGTATGATATATCAGCAATAGAGCTCCAAATTCCACCTTTTGAGTAGCTGCTTAACCCAAGTTGCTTAATTTTTTTCTTGCCCCTGTCTTCCTTTGTGAGGTGAGGATAACAACCCTTATCTCATGTATCTACAGTGAGGACAAAAGGGAATTATACATGTGAAGGGCTGAGAACAATTACTGGCACATAGGAAATACTAGGCAAAAGTTAGCAATTGCTATTGTTGTTATCATTAAGACCCTTCACATTCTGCTGTGCTATTAGCCTGTGATTTGAAATATTGGTAAAAAAAACCACTAAATTTTTAAATTCTTTTCCTAAAATAGAAAAAGGGACTTCCTAGGCACAGTGGTGCACACCTGTAATCTCAGTGACTCAGGAGGCTGAGGCAGGAGGATCACAAGTTTGAGGCCAGCCTCACCAACTTAGTGAGATCCTGTCTCAAAAGAAAAAAGAAAAAGTAGAGTTCCCCTGGGTTCAATTCCTAGAAGGGAAGGGAAGGAAGAGGGATTCAAAGAACCTTTTCTCCATGCTCTGGGGAATATGTGATGCCTACTGGAAAGCATAACTCTATTCCCTACATGGGATTGAGTAGCTAGGAAATTAGATGCCATACACCTTTAAAAGTTTCACTTGCAGAGGGGTGCCTCAACACCTTTTCATCTTTATATCTAACACTGTTTTACATCATGTTCCTTCTGTTTATGACAGACAATGGCACAAAATAACAAAGGGCATGGGCTTTAGATAACTACAGACCAGGGATTGAGGTCAGCCTCTTCGTTTACTATGTGGCTTTGGTTCGGCAATTCAGTTAGATATTTGGGTCTTGGTCTTCTCCACTTATAAATACAGTTTGGGGGACTAAATGAGGGAATATTTTTAGGTGCACAATATATGGAAACCAATATCACAGATGTGTCAGAACTTCAATTCCCAGGTTCTAATCAAAAAATTCCTCAGCATTCTGGGGAAGGGAAAGATATTTAAAAATAAACAATACCAAATGTAGTATCTATCATGAGCCATGCATAACTCAAGGTACAAGAAATATAAAAAAAAAACAAATTGGTCTCAGCCCCTAATCTCAGGGCCAAAGTAAAAGTGCTTTATGTTGGGGATATTCTTTGCATGTAGCTTGTGATATTTTTTTCCATTTTAAAAATTTGTTCTAATTAGTTTAACTTGTGAATTTAAACTGAAAAAAGAATCAGAATGGAAATAGGAAAATTTTAGTATTAAGCACCTTGATGCAACGTAAACAAAGACACTACAGATTCATAAGGGGAAATGAAAACCTGCAATCATTTTCCCCTTCTAACTGGGTGTGACACTGTCAGGAAAATAAGTGACAGTCTCATGGTTACTGGTAACTATATTTACTATCACAGTGATACTGATTGGGGTCATCCATTTTTAACAAAGAAGTCAAATAGATCCACAAATCAAAATTCTGAGGGTCCCATAATAATATCCCAATTTTAAAATAGGACTAGTAATTACTTATCCCCAAGTAAGAAAAATGCCTTCATCTCTTAGTCTAATCTTCATGATTCTAGTTGCTGATGTTTTTGTTTATATATTATAATTCACCTATCAAGGTACCCTCTAGCAAACTGAACTTTTTCTAAATTCTACTCTACTACTTGGTGCCTAATATATAGAAATAGTAGATTAAAATAAAATGTAGAAACGTTTATTCGGTCAATTTTGGATCAGCATCCCAAAGCAGGCGTTTTTCCAAAATAATGCTAAATATTTTCATTTTAAAATTGAAAGGTTAAATTCTCCTCTAATAGATCTGTTCAGGTTCAGGGAAGAAAAAAGAAGACATTGGAGAGAAATAATGGAGACAAAGTCCCAAATCTGCATGCCACTGCTTGCAAGCATAGCTGAGATGATAAACTATGCCATTTAACATAAATAACTGCAAAGTACAGAAAGTCTACATCATTTTTGCACCAGGTGGGAAACAAAACTCCCCATTAGCACATCCACCCTCCAACCCTTCGGCCTTCCCACAAAGATGTGTGCCAACTCACTCAGTTTTTGTTACATTAAGAGATTTTTAAAAGATCATCCTATCCCTTTTTTTTCAGTGCTGGAGATTGAACCCAGGGCCTTGTGCTTGTGAGACAAGCACTCTACCAACTGAGCTATATCCCCAGCCCACGTCCTATCCTTTTTGCAACATCTCCAAAGATGGAACTTTGACATGTGTGACAGCAAATTAAGTCCCAGGAGAGACTTTTACTGCTGAAAACAGGTGAGGTAAATAGGCCCCAGAAGCATGTACAGAGAAAACAGCTGTGGGCTGGTCAACAGGGATCCCTGTGAAGGGCAAACTGAAAAGCTGAGAAGACACTATCTTATATACATTTGCTCATTTGCATCAAGGAATGACAGAGGAAAAATAAAAGACCTCCCCAGGCTTAGCATCTGGTAAATGGCAACATTGCCAATTTACTAGTATAACTTACCTTTCATTCGTTTCTATATCAAAGCAGAACCTCTTGTCGATAGACTCTGTCTTCCTTCTCACGCAATATTTCAGGGTTAAATCCAAGGGCCCCTGCTGTGAGAGAAGGATTAACAAGTAATTGAAAAAAATACACAGAAACTTCTGCCCCCTGCAGCTTCCTTGGTGTTATTTGGAAGGCATCTGCGAAGGCAGTAGGAGCCATGTATAGACTCACTGAGAACCTTGTCTATTTGAACAGTACTTGCAGCAAGATGGCAGATGGTTTCTCCCTGCTCCAAAAATGCATGGCTGAGATGAGGAGAAAATGCTCAGGGTAGACAAGCCCTCTTTCCCAAGCATGGTGGATTATATAGGAAGCTCAATATATATCACCTAAGAGCAGTGTAGGAGAAATGGATTGTCCAAATAGCATTAAGTAAACAAAATAAAAATTTCATGAGGCCTCTGTGTAAGGAAGTTGCAACATGGTAAGTGGTTTTTGAAACCATCTTTAGAATGCCAGAGAGAAAGCCGAGCAAAACAACTTTATTAAAAGTGGCAGATGGAGGAGGGAGGACAAACATTTCTCTTTCCCACCTCCACCTCTTGAGGCTGAGAGAAATTACAAAAGCAATCTCTCTAATAGTAGGGCAAATTAGAGGAAAGAAGCAAACTTATGTATTTGTTGAGGTGGCATTTGATATTCCATATGTACAGAATAGTGTAGCTCACCTTAGTCTGTGGGCTTTTAAGCCACTGAATCCCACTGTGTCTATAGACTAAATCTTCCCTGACCTATGTTGTTCATTGTCCTTCAATCATTTCAACACATACAGAGAGAGAGAGAGAGAGAGAGAGAGAGAGAGCGAGCGAGAGCGGTACAGAAAAGAAAAGTAACATTTATTATCTACAATGTGCCATATATTATGCTAGATAGATTAAAGGCAACTTTCTTCACTACAAGTATCTGAGAGAAATGAAGTTCAGAGACGTAAAATGGCTTACTTGAAGAAACCTAAGTTACTATAGTGGAAATAGCAATGAATTAGGAATCTAAGACCTGGAGTCTTATCTCAGTTATCCCATTTGGTAGCTATGTGATCCTCAGCAAATCATTTTCCCTCTCTGAGTCTCAATTTCACAATCTATTAAATGCCAATAACACTACCCATCTGTTATCTCAAATTCAGGAACATTGTCCAAGTACCAGGTCTGTGCCTAGGCAACATGCCATCCAAACCAGCCCATATGGCTAATCACCAAATACATCTCTCTCATCGCACACTCAGAGCCTTGCAGATCAATATTTTTCACTGCCCCTGGGCTATAAAATCTGAATTGTAAATTATTCCTTCAATATGCCTTCCCTATCCCAGTACTTGGGATGTCACCTGTTAGTCTTTCAAGATGAGTAACAGACTCATGTACTCACCTTCCCTGTTTAAACTCTCAAGTCTGTCAGCTTCAATAGCATTGCAGATTAGGGGCCTATATCCTGCTTATCACTTCAGCCTCCCCCCACAAGTTTGTCCCATGAGTGTCAAAATATTCATTTCACATGCATGTCAAGTTTTTTTTCATAACCTCCACAATTTCACATATTTTTTTCTGCACACAAAGTGACATTGTCAGTTTTTGCCTGACAAAGATCTTCCTTGTTCTACAAACTGCATGTCTATTTTCATTTCCTCCCAAGTCTTTCCCCAACCCCATATATTGCCCACCCCATGCTTTGAACGTTTTATCAAAATTTCCTGTTTTTATTTCTGATACTCCCACTTGAATGAGAACTCCTCAAGGACATGGACATTGTCCTATTCATCTTTGTATCTCTAGCTCCAAGCAAATAAGTAGTACTCAATAAATTTTTACGAACCAAATAATTGTCTTTGTCACTCTTCTGATAAAGAAACTCAGACTGAGAAATAATTTGGTCGAGATCAGAAAAGTAAACATCAAAAAACCAGGATTTAAACCTGGTTTTTGAGACTCAAAATGTAGCACTTTTTCTTATAACTTGGAAGAAACAAGGATCTACTAAAATACTATTTGGGAGGTGATCAGTAAAGTCAACAGTACAACACAAAAGAGAGTTGATGGGCTGAGATGGGAGAAGATACTGTAAGTATTATGATCAGAACAATGGCCAATTCCTCCATCTCCAAATTAGAAGCAGCATGTTAACTCCACAGTGCTGCTGGAGAGTAAATGAGGCACAGGACAGAACATGTCTAGCTCAGTGCTTGGCATATAGCAAGGCATAGTGGTATTATTGTGCTATTATTATTAGAGCACATTTACCTATTTTATTTGCATTTCAAAAGCAAACTAGTATCAGGATATGCCAGAGAATAGGCAATAGGAAATCTTTCCCAACTCCAATTTGAGGAAATTCAACTACTTTTATGCCTCATAGCCCCACATTCTAAAAGGGAAACTGAGTTCCTCTTTGCACTCCATAAAGAATCCCTCACTAAAACAGTTTATACTGGCACTATTGCAGTTTTGCAAGAAGCCATTCAATGAAATGGGAAGATGGTAAGAAAAACTAAAAGGAAGTCTTATTAGCATCTTCTGGGAGGATATGAAAGTAGTGTCTGCTAAATCTATCTTAGGCTTTGCAATATGTACTTTCTGGAAGGAAAGGGTGGGCCTAAATGAATATCCTGTCTATAAAAGGAGCTGGAACGTTCAGGATTTGGAGAGTAATATGTGTACAATATTAAAAAGACTACAGGCCAGTGTTGCTCATAAGCACTTGCCAGTCAAATACATATCAGCTAAGTTTTGACTGACTTGGGACAAATTCTGTGCTGCAATATGACATGAATTTAGTGGAAACATGCTGGAAGGCACTTTGACAATCATCAGGCTAGAAACTGAAGATTGGTTAGAAGTCATGAATGAGCAAATGTAAGAATAGTAGCATGAATGGAGGCATAGGTGAGGATTCTAGAAATCATGGTTGGTACATTTCACCAGAGGTAAATTCCATCTCCAAACCACCTTCAAGGCAAAGCGACAAATATTATGGTCAAAGAACAAAGGTGGAAGAAGTAGTTTTCAACCAAATTTTCAGGCCTGTCTTATTTTATATGAACAAGTCTCACAAGAGAGCCCCTCCATAGAAAATTCCTGCCTACCTAAACTGGGTCTTCATGTACTATTTTCAATGTTGACAAGTGATTCTTGACATACTTCCAACAGTTTGAAAAGACTTAAAAATCATGCACTAATAATCTAATTATTTATGAAGAACAAAAATGCTGCCATGACTACAAGCTTATTAAATATTCCCCCTGGTTTTCACATGTTGTGTTATTAAACCTGCTATATCTACATATATCCAATCTTTATCACAGTTTCAGCACTTTTACAACTGTTTTCCTGTCAACAGTCTACTTTTTTGTGATTTTAATTAGTTACGACATTTATATTGGGGGAGATAGTTAAATTAAAAACATTTACTAACAGAAAACAACATGCATTAAGGCCATGTATGTAAACAAGTTACAGGGAAGCAGACATATTGAACTACTTTTACAATATGAACAATCTGTATGACAATCAGCTTGAGAAACATCCATGTGCATGTGATCAGGGATATATAAAACATCAGGTCCATCTTCTCAGTGTTTTAAATTTGTCTTTTTCTTTGGGGCAGTGGAAAAAGATTTGAAAGGCAGAAGAAGAGATATTAACTGCTTAAAGATATTATTTCAACTATAGGCAACATACATACTCCTCTTAAAAATCAATTCTGGACATTGATTTAAAATTTGCTATTTAAAAGAATCCTGTAGGTGGAGGGACAGTTCTCATGAAAATCTAAGGGAGATCAGTAGAGGGAAGGGACTAAGGGGTAGGATATTGGCCAAATTATATCATTATACCATATGCACGTATGAATATATAACAACAAATCCCACCATTATGTACAACTATAATGTACCAATAAAAATGTAGAAAATAAATAATTCAGTAGTAAATCCTTCTTGAAAGCATGCATCTATAGTTTCGCACACTTCCTTTGTACTACTGATAGGCACTTGTAATACTAAATGGTCTGAAAAAGAACAGACATTTTCAGAAGGCCTGATGAAATTAATAAAATTAATTGAGTAATTTAAAAAAACACTGAACTGAATGACATGTGACCCAATATAAATTCATGCCAAGGAGAACACATAAACACATAAAGTGATGGATTCACATGACAGTCATAGACTTGATTATGTGACACCAAGTCAACATATATTCTTTCCTGAGATGTAGTTACAGATGCATTTCAAAACATATGGCACAAAAGAGAACCAACCTGCTTGGCACCTGGCTTTTGTTCCACAGGCGTCATGGTGAGTGTTTTGGTCTCTTTCTCATAACAGCAGTAGTATTTCACCCAAGATATTCCCAGTGCCCCTACAAAGAGAGGAAAAAGTGAGCTAACAGAATAAATGTTTCAGCTCCACAAAACAGCAGTTGTTTACAGGTTGCTCTTCACAGCCAGGCTCCAGATCGAGCACTTCCCTTCCCCTGAGCTCCAGCCTTACCTAGTCTCCTGCCCACTGTAAATCTGGAGATGCTAACCTTCACCAACTTCTTTCCAGTGGCGCCTGGCTGGCTCCAAACCAATTCTCCCTGCCATGTTCCCATGAATAAAATCACCATACATCCCAGAAGCTATAACCTTCTGTCTTCTGCTCCTCTTTCCCTGCAAATAACCTCCCATTTAATTCATCATTAGGCTGTGCCCCTTCTGTCCTCTATACTTCTCTCCTTCAGCTGCCTTCTTTTCTCTGCCACTTTTAGCACTGAATTATCAAAGGTCCTTCTGAGGTATTTTTAAATGTTTATGCCACATTTTAGAAAACAAAAGTTAACTATTACACCAATTAAGGATTTCAGTGGACTTTTCTCTTATTTTAGTATCTCTGATCAGTGCTTTCTAGTACAGTCTTCACTCGTTTGTTAGAGGAATAATTGAAAATTATATTTATTCCATTACCCTTATTATAAAGCACCCACAGCTTTTGTAATATCTCCAAACTCCTTAGCCTGCCTCCAAAGCCCTTAGATTATGATCAGAATTTACCTTTCTGGTCTTATCTTTTAGCAGCTTTACCTCTATATTCCTGTCTCACCGGATTACTTTAAGTTCCCAAATAAATAAGTGAACATACAATTTATTGTTCAAACCCAAAACATACTTAATAGTGAGGCATTATTAATAATTACATCAGGACAAAAGGTATCAACAAGGGCTTTTCTTTGCCTCTTGGCAAAACAGAATCCTAAACTATAGTCCCTCACCCCACTGGGTGCCTTTACCCATGTGTTCATATCCTGATATAATTATTAAAAATGCCCCAGTCACCCCTGAGTATGTGGTATATACCTGTAATTTTCTTCTCCTATATCTTTACCTGTTAAAACTATACTCAACACTTAAGTCTTAGTTCAAACATCATTTCCTCAATAAACCCCTTCAATATATACCCCAAAGTACCTAATACATTTCATTGATAAACTTGTTTATACCCCACATAGGACTGAACACCTTAAGGACAAAATACATAATTGATTCATCTTTTTGCACCTCTAATATATTGCATAGTACCTTGCACAATTGATGCTAGGCACACATTTAAGTGAGTAACAGTGTTGTACCCATTGGACAATTAGAAACCTGGAGCACAGAAGGATCACACAGCATACAGCAGTGGTTCTCAACTAGGGGCAATTTTGCCTCCCAGGGGACATTTTGCAATTCCTGGAGATATTTAGTTGTCAGAGTTAGGAATGGTATTACCATAAAGTGAAGAGAGGCCTTGGATGCTGTTAAACACAACATAATATACAAGATAGCCTCTTCCAAACAAAGAATTCTCTAGCCCAAAATGTCAACAGTGTTGACACTGAGTAACCCTTCAATGCAGATTTAAAGAAATAAACCTGACAAGTGGGAGAATAGATTTTGGAAATCATCAAAACTTGATTGATCTAAGGGGGCATAGCATGATGATATCATTGCTGAAGTGCCATGCTTCATGGATTGCAGTGATTTTTTTTTCACTAGTCACCTAGTGACTAGTGCATCTCTTCTGTCTCCTCTCCAGGTAAAGCAACTCTGGGCAGGAACTGAAATCCCAGGATTTGAGGATGTCATAGTTCGAAAGGAAAAAAATCGAACAGTACATATGGATTTCAATAAAGTTATTTAGGAAGTAAGAACACTTGAATTCTCTCTAACGTTCAGTGACTGGATGACCTGATAGTTAATTCTTGTTCATTATCTAGCAATGAACAAGAAATACTCTCTTGCCCACTGAGTTGGTCATGAAATGGTTTATTAGCAACCATCTGATCCAAAATTAGGGGATGGTATTGGGGGTTGTGAGAGGAGTGTGAGCTTCAGCATCTCACAGAACTGAATTTAATCTGAGGCCTGTCATTTGTTAATTGGGTGACTTTTTAAAGGTAACCTCTCTGAGCCTCAGTGGCCTCATGTATAAAATTGGTACAAGATGAAATCAAAGATTCAATGAGACAGTGCTTTTAAAGCACTTAGCACCATTCCTGGCACATAGTAAGCATAATAAATATTTCTCTGCCTCTATTTCCCCTACCTTCCTTTTTTCCCCAAAGAGTCATTAGAAGGTTTAACAAATAACAATCCTTAATTTAAATCTCAGAGAAAATCTTGGATCTTATCACTCTAAAGTCTTTGAAATATGAATTCTTAATTTTCCCTCAATTTTGTTTCTTCCTTTTTTAATATTTACTATTCCCATTCTACCCTCCTTGAAACTGCAGTTATTAGGGGTCTATGAATGATATGGGTGCCCAAGGATCAGAAAGGTCAAGTGGCAGTAGGTGTTAGTCTCCTGTAACCCAGTGTATACTCCTGTGTTCCCACACACATTTCTCTTGTGTATAGAGATAGCCTTGAATGGTTGGCTGTCCTGGAAGTTTGCCCATCTGGGGAGCTTCTTTCATCCTTTTCTTAAGTTCTTCCATCTCTTCCCGGGTACTGGAGAAATGATTTCTTGTCTGTCAAGACATCAGTATCATAAACATTATCATCATCACCATCATCATGAATAAGTATTTATTGGCCAGAGTCTCAGTACAGAGTTTTCTCTGTTTACAGCATGTGCTACAACCAGCAGAAAAACAAATGTTTCATAGCATAGCAACTAGAAAACAATTTTATACAGTTTAATGGTGCTAAAGACCAGAAGAGAAACAAAAATACATCAATAGCAATATACTCATAAAATCACAACTGGGTGGTCTTTTTCTCAATGGGAACCATGCAAGGCTCCAATAAGTAAGGACTCTTAGAATGCTGAGCACCATGTGGACCCCTATACAACAAGGGAGACCATAGAGAAGGTTCCCAAAGATAGCATTATCATGGCAACTTCTACTTCTTTCCTAAAATACAATTACTGTATGTTTAACCTGAAATCAAATTCTGGCAATGAAGAGAAAATATATGAGAGTGCTTTGTTTCAAAACAGGCCAATGGAATTTATACTTTAATACTCATGAATATCAAGGCTAATAGTGAGAAAGAATCTATTTAAATCTACAGAACTAAAATGCAATGCCAAGACAGTTTGAAAGTTTTGAGTATGAAAATCATTAAAGATAGGTCCTTTGTGCTCAGTCTCAAGACTGATATGATATTATTTATAATTGGAGGAAGATTCAAGTGCTTAATTTGGTTGTAGATAGATTTTGTAAATCAACAGATGACAGGGGTTCCCACATGCGAGAGAAGGAGAGAACTTAGCAAGAAGGAAAGTACATAGGAAGCAAAAATAACAAAACCTATATGCCACAATAGTCCTAAGCAACAAAGGAAGGCTTATTTCTACCACAATGTATTGGCATTTTTATCTGAAAATATATCTGTAAATTTCATGCAATATAACACCCAGTCTAACATCACCTGACTTCAGTGATGCCTTCTCTGACACTACCAGGGCAGTGAATTGTCCCATTCTTTATGCTTCTTTAAAAATTTTGGTCTTGACTTTAGCCCTTATCATAAGGGATTATGATTCATCTGTGCTTATATCACTCCTCCAAGAAACTGTATGTTCCTTCATGATATAAACTCCTGCCTCTTATGGTGCTTCCAGTACATTTCAAAATGCCTACCACAGAGCATGTGCTCACGGTATATCCATAAATGTTCATTAAATGTGGGTTAAATGAGTGAGCGAGTAAAATAATATATGTGAAAATATAAGTGCCACAATATATGAAGAAGTTGTATCTATGTCTACTTTAAGAACAAGCATGATAATAAAGGTAGAAAAAGTCTTTGAAAATTATTTCTTTAACTTTAGACATAAGTAGTGACAAAAAAGAGAGGATAAAAATGGGTGCTCATGGTAATAAAACCAGGGAAATAGCTTACAACCTGTACTTAAGTAAGCCTATAGCTGGATACTACTATGGGAAAATGCAGTAAATTAGCAACACTTAATAAATTAGCAACACCTAGATGGAGATGTTGGTGGATGATGGAATGGTGGGTTTAAATAGCAGTCAGCCTGAAATACAGGGAAGAGCTGAAACTGGAAGAGCCAGAACAATCCAGTACACTAAAATATTTGTGATCCATACCAGCATGTCATGACAAATTGGTTGGATTGCAATAAACAAAAATTTCAATTTCAAGGTCACTGGGGCTAAAATTCAATTGGAGAGACAGGTGAAGAAATCCACATGAAACTCACATTCTGCAAACTGAGCTGGAGTTGCTGTTTGTATGGAAGGAAATCCTGTGTGAGCTCAACAGTCAAGCTGTTAGAAATGAAGAGGCTATGAAGAAAGGCCAAGACCTAAGGAAAACATGCAAAAACAACTTTATTATCGGTTCATTCTAGTCAATTGAATAAAGGAACTTAGGAAACTTCACAGTATTTATCCAGGACAGTTTAAAAAGCAGTTAAGCAAACACAAGCAGTTATATGAAGAACTACTTTCATATTAGGTTGAACATTTACCCTGTACTCAGTTTCAGAAAGTAGTTAACATGTATTCATCCAGATCCAGATCCTGTTCAGTTTGCATACAAAGCCATTCATAATTTGGACAGTTTGGGAATGGACTCTGTTTTCTCTATAAACACACTGAGAATCTCAAATCCAAAAATCTGAAATCCAAAATGCTCCAAAATCTGAAATACTTTGGGCATTGACAGATGCCACAAATGGAATTCAACAGCCAGCATCATGTGATGGGTGTCGGTGAAAATGCAGATGCACTAAAAACATTACATAAAATTACGTTCAGGCTATGTGCATAAGAAGTCTATGAAATATATATATATATATATATATATATATATATATATATATATATATATGGGGTGTGTGTGTGTGTGTGTGTGAGTATGTGTCACCATTGCAAAATCAAAAAAAAAATTCCACTATCCAACCATCTCAGATAGTAGATATTAAAATTGTATACCCTCAAGACTGGCACATGATAGAGGCTCAATAAATATTTGTTCAATGAATGAATAAGTGAAAGATAAATGAACAAAGTAAGGTTGTTTACCTTAATGAAGACAGTCATCATGCCAACAGATCAAAGCAATCTGAACTGATTATCAAATTAGAAATGTTTCAGGGAGTTGAAAATGTTCAAAAATATATCTTTCAAATATTCAAAGTGTTCAAACTCATTAAAATCAAATACACATAAAAAAAAGAAAATATAATTTTAATCTTATTCCAACTATCACTTACTTGAACTATAGCCCTTAAATAAGTGTTTAATGCTGGAAAAGTATAATAAGTAATTATAAAAATTGATCCACTTTTTTTAGAAAACAAATTGATGAGCACATATATACATGCATACACACACACACATAGACAAGCCATATACATGAATGCATATAAAAACTATAAGATGTACACATCCATGTTTATTTATGACATGTGCATGTATAGGTATGTGTACTCATATACATACTCCTTCCCATTTCTCTCCTAAGTTTTTCCATCTCCAAAAATGACATCAGCATCCATCAGTTATTCAAACCAGCAACTAAATAGTCTTCCCTGATTTTCTTTCACTTATATTTCAGTCTAATTCATTGGGAATTTCTACTGGTTTTGCCTCCAAAGTATATCACTAATCCAACCACTATTTAATGTTTCCACTGTTACCACCCTAACAGAAGCCAATGTCACCTCCTGTCTAGACCACTGCAATAGCCAACTAACTGGTTTCTTCTCATCTACTCTTGGGCCCTTTCAAGCCATTCTTCAGACAACAAAAATCAGTCTACATCAGGGGCTGCTTAACACCATTCAGTGGTCTGCCATGGTACTAAGCCTAAAATTTAGATCTCTGAACCATGCCTATAGGACTTCTGCCCTTCTATCAGACATTCTCTCCTACCACTTTCCTTTTCTTTCATCAGTATCTAAAGACACAAATATTTTTGTTTATTCCTTCAGCACACCATTCTTCCCCTACATAAGGACTGCTCATATGTCTTTCTGTATGTCTGAATGTTCTTTTCCCACTATTACCATGGCTGCATCTTTTCTTCCTTCAGGCATAATCTTCAATTGCATTTTCAGAGATTCTTCATGACTACCTGATCTAAACTAGATGCCAATTTGGGATATTTATTTTAGACCTTTTTGATTCTTTCATAGCCCTAACCACAACTAGCAATTATTTTAATAATGTGCATGCTTCTTTCCTTTCTGCCTAACCCATGACAGCATAGTCTTCATAAAGAAAATAACTGAGTCTTTTTGTTTATTATAGTACAGCATAGTGCAGTATAACTAGTGTTTAGCACAGTGTCTGGAACATAACAGACACTTCATAAAGGTTTGTTGTTAAATACATAAATACTTGTTTGCACATACCATATACAGATGTATACAATTGCAAGCTCCAGTACATGTGCACACATATATACACACTCATGTTCACACACATGTACACACATCCACACCTACACGCACACATTAAGGAAGAGCCATGAGAAATACATGCAGAAATTGGAAGAGAAACTGTTATAATACTAACAGTGATTATATAAGGGATTTATTGTATTTGTTTGGTTTATCCTAAGAATTTTTTCTAATTTTTTTATAATGAGTACATTATTTTATAATAAAAATCATCATCAAAATTCAGCATCCTTGTCAAATTAAAGATCACTGCCTCTTGTAATAAATTTAGGAGACATAAATGTAAAAATTGTATATGCTAGACATAAAAATAGTAAAATGGGAAGTCATAAAGTACAAGGGACAAGAATTCTTATCACAGAACCTGATATGTGGTGGGTGTTTTCAAAAGCTTTCTGAAAGCATGAAGGGAAGGAAGGGGAGGAAGAAAATAAGAAGTGTGGCAGAGAAATTGGAGGAGGGAAGGAAGGAGAGAGGGAGTAAAGGAACATGGAAGAAAAAATAGTCTTAAGTAAGAGAACAGGGGGAGGGAAGAGAGAGAAAGAATGAGAATATTAATGAGAAAGCAAGGAAAACATAAGACAGTGTGACTATATTTTTTGACATTCATTATCAAACACTGTAGCCCTTCACATTCTGCGAGATTACAATTTTGTGATCGGGGTGGGGAAGCAGCTCAGTGGCAGAATGCTCACCTAGCATGTGCAATGCCCTGGGTTCAATCCCAGTACTGCAAAACACCAAACTATCCAATTTTATGATCAAAGTTCTGTGCATCTACCCCACATTTGGGAAATATTTATAGAATATTCATCAGCAGACAGAACTTACTGGCTCCACAATATTGAACTTCTTGGATTCCTGAACTTCCTGGATTTGATAAACGTAGTCAAGGGAAGACTCAAAGAAATTGTGCTTCTCCTTGTCCACCTGCAGATCTGCCTGTAGAAGAAGAGCAATACATGCTACATGTGAACATTGTCATTCCTGTAAATCAGGATTCTAGAGCTAGAGAAGCATTTAGCCACTAATTTCTATTTTATTCCTTTATTTTACAAAGAAGGAAAATGAAGTAAAGGGATAAAAATGACTGACCCAAGACTTTCAGTTTCTAGTCCAACATTTAAGAAGCTTGGAAGTCTTCACACCCATCCTCACAACAAGAAAAAAGCTGAACGAGTGGAAAATCAACTCTTTTGAGATCCAAAAGAGAACTGAAATCAGAGGAAAACTCCTGTTTCAAAATCTAGATAGAGGTGAACACACAGTCTATGCCAGAGCAGAAGACGAAGAGCTCTAAGAAAATGCAAAGATAAAAACAGGATGCTGTTTTAGTTAGCTATTTCACTATTATGATAAAGAACACTACCAGCACAATTATAGACAAGGAAAAGTTTATTTGAGGGCTCACAGTTTCAGAGGTCTTAGCCCCTAGAAGACCAGCTCCATTCCTCTGGGCTCAATGTGAGGCAAAACATCATGGTAGAAGAGTGTGGCAGAGAGAAGCATCTCACATGACGATCAGAAGCAGAGAGAGAGTTTCTACTCTCCAGATACAGAATATATACCCCAAAGTCATGCCCCAATTCCTACCTCCTCCAGCCACACCGTACCTCTTCAGTTACCACTTAGTTAAACTCTATCAGGGGATTAATTCACTGATTGGGTTAAGATTCTCACAAACCAATCATTTCTTCTCTGGACCTTTTTGCATTGTCTCACACATGAGTTTTCAGGGGACACTTCACATCTAATCCATAACAGATGCCAGAGTAAAATATAACCTCTAAACAACAACAGATACTACAAATTAAGCACAGCCCATCTCCTACCCAGTTAAACACAAAACCTCACACTAAAAATCTAGGTACCTCAGTTCCTTTTCCAAACATCATCTCTGACTTGTCAATAAGAAATCCTGAAAGGCATTTTCTGAAGAGAAAGAACAATCACCATAAACATATGCAGGGAAGAGACTGTGGAATTTTAAGATCATTAATTTAAAATAACTGATTAATACGATAAGGACTCTAAGGAAAAAGAAGATATTATGCCACAACAGATGAGTGATATTAGAAGATAGATGAAAAATTGAAGAAAGGATCCAAAGGAAAAGCAGGAAATCTAAAATACTGTAGCAGAAATGAAGAAGACCTTTCATGGGCTCATTAGTAGATGGGCCAAGATTAAGGAAAAAAAATCAGTGAATCTGGGGGCTAAAGGTGTGGCTCAATGGTCTAGTGATTGTCTGACATGTGTGAGGTCCTGGGTTCTGTCCCTAGCACCACAAAAAATTATTAGTGAACTTGAAGATATATCAACATAAAGCTGAAAAATGAAAAGGCAAAAGGAATGAAAAACACAGAGTAAAATATCCAAGATTTACTAGACAATTAAAAAAGGTGCAACATATGTATACTCAAGAGTACCAGAAGGAGAAGAGAAAAAAAGGACAGAAGAAAGTAATAATAACATAATTTTCCAAAATGAAAGACAGATACTAACCACAGATCCTGAAATCTCAGAGACTACCAATCCCGGTAAGTATCTAAAAATCTACATGTATGCATATCATATCCAAACTGCAAAAGATGAAAGAAAATCTTGCACAAAGCCAGAGGAACAATGAAATAACAACTACACAAAGAAAGGATAAAAATTGCATCAGAATTCTTATTAGAAATCATGCAGATTTGCTGGTAAACAGATGGGACTGCAGACTATCATGCTAAGTGAAGTAAGCCAATCCCCAAAAACCAAAGGCCAAATGTTCTCTCATATGTAAATGATGACTCACAAAGGTGGTAGGGAGGGAGTAGTGAAGGTTCACTGGATTGAACAGGGGGGAATGGGGGGAGGGAGTGAGAATGGGAATGGGAAAGACAGTAGAATGAATTGGACATAATTTTCCTATGTTCATATATGAATATATAAGCAGCGTAAAGAATGGGAAGTTATACTCCAAATATGTATGATATGCCAAAATGCATTGTACCATCATGCATAACTAAAAAGCAAATAAAAAGACTAAAAATATAAATAAATAAAAAGGAACCTTGTAGAAAGAAGAGAGTAAAAATTTTAGGGTTTTATATTTTTGTTTGTTTGTTTGTTTTGTACTGGGGATTGAACTCAGGGGTGCTTGACTACTAAACCACGTCCCCAGCACTTTATAGTATTTTATTTAGAGACAGGGTGTCACTGACTTGCTTAGGACCTTGCTAAATTCTGCTGCTGGCGCTGAACACAGAATCCTCCTGCCTCAGCCTCCCAAGCTGCTGGGATTACAGTCGTACGTACACTAGCATGCCCAGCCAATCTTAGTTTTTTGAAAGATAAAAGAAAAAAACACCAACATAGAATTCTGTATACAGTGACATTATACTTCAAGAGTGATGGAAAAAGAGACTTTCTCAAACAAAAATTGAAGGAATTTGTTGCCAGTACACTTTGTCATATAAGAAATGTTTTAACATGTTTTCCAGATAGATGAGAAATTATATAAGTCAGAAATGGGGTCCATATAAACAAAGAAGGGCACTATATAGTGAATAAAGAAAATAAATCTTATATGTTTCTTTTTCTTAATTGATCTAACACATAAAGAATATGTTTAAAATAAGAACTGCACAATATATTTGAGAACTAGAGTTTACAAATAAGTGTAAGAAATGATAGCAATATTATAAGAGACTGCATGGAAAAATTGGAAAAACTCTGTTATAAAGTTCCCATATTAACCACCACAGAGTTATTTGAAAGTAAACATGAATTTGCAAATGCATATTACAAACTGTAAGCCAGCCATGAAATAAGTAAAAAAAATATAAAAAAAATATGACGGATGTGCCAAGAGAGGACAAAAAAGAAGCCATATAAAATTTTCAATTAAAATAAAATATGGTAGAAAAAGACTGAAAGTCAAAATTGAAATGAAGGTTAGTGAATGAAAATTAATGTCAAATGTAGTAGATACTACTCCAGCAGTATCAAGGATCACTTTAAGTATCAACATTCTAAATAAACAAAAGAGAGACCCTGTTAAAGCTCATAAAAGTAAGAGCCAACTACATGTTATCTATAAGACATCTCATTAAATGTAAAGGTAAAAACAGAGTGAAAATAAAGCTATGGAGACAGATATATCCTATACACTAACATTAGTCAAAAGAAAGTTGGAGTGGCTATATTAGTTTCAGGAAAAGAATACTATGGGACAAAGAAAAAATCCAAGAAACAGGGATACAACATGATGAAAACAGGACAATTCTCTAAGAAGATATCACAATCCTTAATGTGAATATGCCCAGTGTTATGGTTTGGATGTGAGGTGTTTTCCAAAAGTTCACATGTGACACAATGCAAGAAGGTTCAGAGGAGAAATAATAGGGTTGTCTTAACCCAATCAGTGAATTAATCCCTCATGGTATTAACTGGGTGGTAACTAGAGTGACAGGGTGTGGCTGGAGGAGGTGGGAATTGGGGCATGCCTCTGGCAAGTGGAGACCTCTCTCTCTGCTTCTTGATCATTCATGTGAGTCACTTCCCTCTGTCACACTCTTTTGCTATGATTTTGTGCCTCACCTCAAACCCTAAGGAATGGAACTGACTTTCTATGCACTAAGACCTCTGAAACCATGAGCCCTGTATACCTTCCCTCCCCTAAAATTGTTCTGGTCAGGTACTTAACTCACAGAAGTGAAACAGGTGACTAAAACACCTAGGAACAGGATATCAAAATACATAGGTAGGCCTGGGGTTGTAGTTTAGTGGTAGAGTGCTTGCCTAGTGAGGCACTGGGTTTGATCTTCAGCACCACACAAAAATAAATGAAAATAAACTCATTTTAAACATACATAATGTAAAAACTGATAGAAATGCAAAAAAAAAGACATATCCACTGTGAGATTTGGAGAATTCAATACTCTGCTATGAGTAGCTGACAGATTCAGCAGGCATAATATCAATAAGGACCATTAACCAACTGAATACAACAGACATCTATAGAATATTACATCCAACAACAGTAGAATACCTATTGTTCTCAAGGTCACACGGAACAATCAATATAAACCAAATTCTGGTACTTAAAATACACCTGAACAAATTTAAAAGAACAGAAATCATACAAAGCATGCTCTCAGACCATAATTTAGTTATGCTAGAAATAACCAAAAAGTCAGAACCCCCAAATTTGGAGATTAAATACTATATTTCTAAATAATACCTCAGTCATAGAGAGTCTTAAAGAAAAATTTGAAATATTTTGAACTAAATTGATATACAACTTTGTGGAATGTTGCAAAAGAGTGCTTAAATGAATGTTTATAGCATTAAATGTGCATTAGAAGAAAATTTACTATTGATCTACGCTTTCACTTTAGGGAAATAGAAGAAAAAGAACAAATTATACACAAAGTAAGAAGAAAATACAAGTCTCTAGCCAGGTTAAGTAAGAAAGAAAGAAAGAAAGAAAGAGTGAAGACACAAATAACTAAGATCAGAAATGAGGGACCATCACTGCTGATGTCACATACATTTAAAGGGTAATTAAAGAAAATCATGAATAATTCTAGCCCACAAATTTAATAACCTAGATGAAATTAATTAATACCATAAAAGACACAATCTTCCAAAACTTGCACAAGATTAAATAGAAGATCTGAAGAGGCTTCTATCTATTAAATTGAAACAATAATGCATAGCCTTCCCAAACATGAAACACTAGTCCCACATGGCTTCAATGCTGGAGTCTGCTGAACATTTAATGAAGAAATGATCTCTTTCAGAAAAATCTCTTGGGGCCTGCTAACATGGGCGCCCTCTATGTAGAAGGTACGAGAATTTCTAGGCTCTCTATCAGTATAAGCCACATTGTTAAATAGGCATTTTATGTAGTGAGCCATTCTTACCATTTAGGGAAACTTTTTAATCAATGTAGGGAACTTTTTACCACTCAAGTTCCCTGAGATCAGCAAAATGCTAATCTTATAAAAAGACCTTTCTCTGTATAGGGGTTCCAAGCCTATTATGTTAACTCTTTTCTGCCAAGGAACACTGGCACAAAATAGTAAGAAAAGGAAGAAAATAAAAGTAAACAAAAGGAAAATGATAGAAGACTCCAGATTTAATTCTAGTTTATGAAAAAGAATCAGTCCTTCTCCTTTCAATACTAATTCTATCCATCACAGTGGCTCTTCACTTATCAACTTCAATCACCTCAGATATGATAGATACCCAATGAACTTGTTATCAGAGGTTGTGATCCAGACCTCCAAAATCTGCATAACCTCAGACAAGATGAATTGTAAGAACCTTGTCTTAGTCTATTTCTTGTTGTTTTAATAAAATATCTGGTACTGGTAATTTTATAAAGAAAAACATTCATTGGAGAAAAGATAACCTCTTCAACAAATGGTGCTAGGAAAACTGGAAATCCATATGTTGTAAAATAAAATTAAACCCCTGTCTCACACCCTGCACAAATATCAACTCAAAGTGGATCAAGACTTAAGCACTAGACCAGAGACCCTACACCTACTTGCAGAAAAAGTAGGCCCAAATCAGCACCATATTGGCATAGGGATTGATTTCCTTAACAAGACTCCTAAAGCACAAGAAGTAAAATCAAGAATCAATAAATGGGATGGAATCAAACTAAAAACCTCACAGCAAAGCAAACAATCAAGAATGTGAAGAGAGAGCTTACCAAAAGGGAAAAAAAATGCCACATACACCTCAGATAGAGCATTAATCTCCAGGATATATGAAGAGCTCAAAAAACTTAACAGTAATAAAATAACCCAATTAATAAATGGGCAAAGGAAATTAATATACGCTTCTCAGAAGAAGAAATATGATCGTCATGAAATATATGAAAAATGTACAATATCTCTAGCAATTAGGGAAATGCAAATTAAAACTACATTGAGATTTCATCTCCAGTCAGAATGGCAATTATCCAGAAAACATGTATAGTCATAACTTAGAATGCTAACTGTAAACTGCAGAGTGGCAGGAACCTTGCTTATTTTCTCTGTAGTCCTGTTGTACCCAGCACAGTGACTGGCATATGATAGGTATACATTCAGTGATGGCTTATTTGAACTATAGCCACTGCAAGTCCCATTTAAGCAGTAATCTCAGGGCAGCATCTCCCTCCCACCCAAAAATGTAATGGAAGATCTCAGGGGAAAATGTAGAAGACTTCTTCCTGGTCAACACTAGTTTAACTATTTCCTTAGATGGAATCTGAAAACAGAGATTAAGAAATGTGTAATTAATTGTAAGAGAATCTGGATATCACTGAATACCACTCCTCTTACACATAGAGGGACTGAAGCCAAGAATGAAGTACCTTACCAAGGTCAAATAGGGAGTTGGTGGAAGAGCTGGCTCAAGAACACAAAGGGCCTGAGTCCCAGACCAGGGTTTTAAGTATAAGAGCTATTAATGCACATGGTTCCCTGCTGAGACAAAGCATTGGGAAAGCCTTGCAAAAGGAAGTCATCTCTGTTTCTAATGCATGCCTAGCAATGGAAGGCAGGGATAGGCTTTCTGAAACATACCTCTTGTAATTGAGATTCTTTCTTTTTGGATGACAGATGTAAGTGCCGGTCCAGTAAAGAATAAAACCTTTCACCATCCTTTTCAAATTTCTTTTTCCGCTCCTAGACATGGGAGAAAAGGTACAGATTAAATGTCATTTTAGTTCTGTGGACTTACAAATGAGAATGAAGGAGAGAGTGCCAGGTTTCATGTGGTCAATTCCTCTAGCTCCTGGGAAGGAAAAAAAAAGCCAACAGAGAATTTGCTTTTGCAACAGGCTCAGCAATTTGGACTTCCTCAAATATAACCCCAAACCATTCTGTGTCTGAAAAGGGCAGGTCCTATTGATGTAGCTGAAGGCTTTGGGAGCTGCAGCTCAAGAAATGGCATTTAAAAGGGGCCACTCAGATAGTTACCTTTTCTTCCTGCTATTGTTTTTCACATGCATTAATCACTCATTTATTTTTTAAAAGGAAGAAAGAACTCAAGAGTGAACTGAATATGGCTTGGAAAGATTCATCTACAATGCATTCAGACAGCCTAGTGATATGTTAAACATGTCCAACTCAATGGGAACCTGGGACTGCCTCTTTGAATTCTTCAGTATTATTTCAGCATTTCACTACTGTATATTAAAAGCTGATGTTAACAATGGGATGAGGGGGAATCCTGAAGATTTAGCTAGAAAGCAAGATTCCAAAAGCTTTACAAGTAATGGACGACTTGGCCTTCACTGTCCTTGGGAATGATATTTAATTAAGTTCTCTGCTACTCAGCATAAGTGGAAGTCACACAGCCTCCAAATAACACTAACAATGACCACTTGTTACAGACTACTGCTGACGTTGCAATTTTCTCAGCACCAGACTAGGAAATCCATGTAAAGGGCTTGTGTTGCTTCATTCACTGGAAATCCAAGCTCCCTGAGCACCTAACTACAATATGCCCAGTACTAGTAAAGATACAGCAGGGGATACTGAGATAAGAATGGAAAAACCCTCACCTATGGTTTATTGTGCAGGAAGCTAGGAGAGAGCAGAGTGACCTGTGACCTGTAAGGAATATGTATTTATTAGAGTATTTTTTAATGGAAAGAAAAATGTAGGGAGAAAGACATTAACTGAGGCCTACATCAGGCTGGGCACTGTAATGGATATTTGAACTCTATTATCTCTTTTAGTTTTCACAACACTGAAAAGCAGATATGGTAAAAGAAATTAAGGTTTAAATGAGGTGAAATAACTTATTCAAGGTCACATAATATACAATTCATCTGACTCCTTCCACATAGTGAAATATAACCCAGATGATCACAGGAGAAATAAAACTCAGGGGGCTTATCAATCAATGAGTGGGGAGCCCTGTGAATAAAGTTGAGGCAGGCCTGTTGCTCTGGCCCTGACTAAGACATCAAAAAATAGGAGGTAGAGATTTTTCACACAAAACATAGGGCAAATTGTTCCTCCAGCTGCTAAAGTAATTTAAAATAATAATTATTTGAAAAGTTAGTATATTCTCCAGGAGTAGGTAAATTTTATGGGCCAATTTCTCCTATACTTCCAATTTTTAAATAAAAACTGTGAGACATAACGTACATCATAAAATTCATGCCCTTGAAGTATACAATTCAGTGGGTTTTTTTTTTCAGAATATTCACAAAAGTGTTCAACTATCACTGCTATCCAACTCCAAAATATTTCAATTACCCCCAAAAGAAACCCCATACACATTAGCAGTCTCTCCCCATTACTATACCAAGCCCACCTTCAAGAAGCACAGTCTACTTTCTGTCTCCATGGATTTTCCTATTGTAGACTTTTCATGTGGAATCATGCATTATGGCCTCACCTGACTGGCTTCTTTTATGTAACAGTTTCAAGAGTCATTGAACCTGTAGCACATTATCAGTGTATCATCCTTTTCTATGATGGAAATACATTTGAGCACATGGATGTACTACATTTTTTATTAATTCATCAGCTGATGCTCATTTTTTATTATCTTTTGGCTATACGATACTGCTATGGATATTCATGTACAGGATTTTCAGTCCCCTGGAGCATATATCTAGGAGCAAGGGATTGACTTTTTGTTTTGTTTTTTGGTACCAGGGACTGAACCCAGTGGCACCTACCAACTGAGCCACAGTCCAAGCCCTTTCCAATTAATTTATTTAATTTGAGACAGCGTATGGCAAAGTTGCTGAGGCTATCTTTGAACTTGTGATCCTCCTGCCTCAGCCTCCCAAATCACTGGGAATATAGGCATACACAAACATACCCCATGGAATTGACCTTTTGAGGAACTGACAAACTACCTTTCCAAAATTGGTGTACATTCTGCTCAGCAATGTGTATAGATTTCCAATACCTCTACATCCTCACCAAAACTTATTATTATAACTAACCAAGTGGAAGTGAAGTGGTATCTCACTGAAGATTGACTTACATTTTCCTAATTTTCACTTTCCTAATGACTAATTATGTAACATGGTTTTTCATTATTAATGAACCCTTTGTAAATATTCTTCCAAGGATGTTTATTGAACTACTTTGCCCATTTTAAAATTAGATTTATCCTTTTATTATTGAGTTATAAGAATTCATTTTATATGTTCTGAGTATGACATTTGCAAGTACTTTCTCCCATTCTTTGGGTTATCTTGGCATTTTCTTGATAGTGTTCTTTGAAGCATAAAAGTTTTTCATTTTCTGAAGTCTACTTTTTCTATGGTTGCTCATACTTTTGGTGTTATAGCTAAGAAACGGCTGCCTAATATTTCTTCTCAGAGTTTCACATTTGACAGTTTCATCTTATATATTCATGCTGAGTTAATTTTTGATCATGGTGTGATATAACCTCTTTCTATTCCTTGTTATGGATCTATTCGTATTTTATATTTCTTCATGAGTACATTTACATTTAATTTCACTAAATTCAACCAGAAAGTAGAAGCCTACTATTTCTGGGATATCCAAACACTGGTTAAAAACAAGAACATTCATTCCAGGATCAACTGAAATACAAGTGATAAAAGTACCAGAAGCTTTACTGATGAGGCACTTTCCATTCATTGCATCCACCTTGGTGCAGAATTTTGACCTGAGGATAGAAGGAAGTTGGAGCTTTATCTCACTCCATGGTCAAAAATTAACTCAACATGAATGTATAAGCTAAAACTATAAAATATGAAACTCTGAGAAGAAAACACAGGTATAAAGCTTCATGACAGATTAGGTAATGGATTGTTAGATATAACACCAAAAGCTCAAGCAACCAGACAAAAAAGAAGAGTTGCAATGGCCTGGGCTTTGTGGCACACAACTGTAATCCCAGATACTTAGGAGGCTTAGGCAAGAAGATCCCAATTTCCAGGCCAACCTCAGCAATTTAGCCAGACCCTGTCTCATAATAAAAAAGGACTGAGGAATCAGCTAAGTGGTAGAGCATCCCTGGGTTTAATCCTCAGTACCAAGAAACAAACAAAAAACAGTGCTGCACCAAGACTGATGGAAAAGGAAGAGAAACATCTATTTCTCAAGAACATATTTGTCAAGCACAGTTTGAGGTTCTTTACTATACATTATTTAATTGAAGCCTTCACATTAACTCTGACTCCTAGGCTTAATTTTTTTCTCATGTCATGGGAATTTATACAGATCTATAAAAAATCAGAGACTGAAGAGAGAAAATAAAGCATGGAAACTGGATTTCAGCCTCACACTCAGTGTGTTCAACTGATCAATTAAGAAGCATTTCAAGTTTCAGACACTCAATGGTGTTTTATCTTAATCCAATAAACATGTAGTTCCAAGTTCCATGAAGTTAATTAACACCAGCAGCAGTAGGAACAACCTTTCCTCCTATTACCCCTTCTCCAGAAGCAACCCTCATCCCTCCCTCCCTCCCCTGCCTCTGTCTCCCTCCTTTCCTCTCTTCCTTCCTTTCTCTCTCTCTCTCTCTCTCTCTCTCTCTCTCTCACTGACTAGGGATTGAACCCAGGGGTTCTTGACAACTGAACCACATCCCCAGCTCTTTATATTACATTTTTTTATTTCTTTTAATTTAGAGACAAGGTCTCACTAAGTTGCTGAGGCTGGCTTTGAACTTGCAATCCTACTGCGTCAGCCTCCGGAGCCACTGGGATTACAGGACTGCACCACAGTGCCCAGTCCAGTTTTATCTCTTTAAGCTGAGTCTTCTAGTATTTACTTCCACATCTCAGATAAAATGTCTAATTGTAATTTCTTAAACATTATATTGCATGCATTATTTATCAATAGCCCATTACAGAAAATGTGGATTTAGCTCTCTTCTCTCTTCCTGTACCATTACAATCCCCACCACTATCTCCACTTCCCACCAGTTTTCTCTGCACACACACTTCCCTTCCTCTCATACTTCTTATATACTCTTCTTGTAATTTTGGTTTGGTCTATATTCAGTATTTACATTATTATGACTATCTAAACATTATTTGTAGATGATTCATAGAATAGAATATGATCTATCTTATTTCCAATGCAACATTTTTATTCACTAAAGTCAATAATTGCCTTTTCTAAATTGCCTTTTGTTTCACTTTGGTTGATTCTGCTTAGTTTTCAATGTGCACAACACTCACTGATTTAATCTCTATCTCTCCTACAGTTCTCTGAATCTCCTCTCAATATTTGCATTCATATCACTTAGTTTAAAATAGTATCACCTAGAGGGGGCTTGGATTGTGTCTCAGCAGTAGAGCTCTTGGCTAGCATGTTCGAGGTACTGGGTTTGATTCTCAGCACCACATAAAAATAAATAAATAAAATAAAGGTATTAAAAATTGTATCACCTAGAAAATTCCAGCAGTACTAATCTGGACTTGTTACTTTCTATGTCTAAGTATCTAGCTATCATTTTGGGGGTTCTCCTTTCACCATGAGCCTAGGATTCCCCTTTCCTCTTTCTATGTTGGTACATTTCCATTTTTCCCCGTATTCCATATTCATTTCTCCAATTTAATTTCATGTTGCCATAAAACACATTCACATATAGAGTTCTGGAAAAAGGAAGATATAAGTGAGTTTTTGAGATCTTTTATATTTAAAATTTCTTTATTGACTTTCATACTTAATTGATAGTTTGGCTAAATGTAGAATTCTAAGTTTATAGGATCTATATTCATTTTAGATATTCAGAAATTTCCTGATAATATCCTCAGGTAAAAGTCTATCTCCATTCATCCTAGTGGGTACTTGATGGATCCCTTTCAGTCTTTCATTTCAAGCTGGAGAGACCATGCTTCCTGGTGGGGAAGAAAGTGCTGCAATGTATATTGTACCTCTGTTTTCCTTGAAACCTCCAACCTTGTGAGATTTAAGAATTGCTGCTGGGATCATTCAGTTATTGATAACATTTTGTCAGGGGGGATATGGAATGTTAACAATTCATAAAACATACTGAATGATATTGTACAATATTCAAGTTATTGGTAGTTTAGGAAATGCTTAAACTGAGTGACAGAAATAAGTACTATTGCAAGAGAAAATTTAAATAATAGGAGACATTTGCCAGATACAAGAGAATCCACTCATTTACGGACTTTTTGTTAAAGGACAGCCTTTGGCTATTCTGCCATATGAATCTTTGATCTGTCATAAAGCTAGTGACTTTATTTCTAGGATAAATTTTGGCAGTTCATGGTAAATATTGATGCAACCTAATTCACAATATCTGACTTCTCATATTTGTTAGAAGCACATAGAATATTTATTGCTGAGTAGCACAACACTTCAGGGCTGTAAAAGTTTAGACTATTCATTAATGGAGAATAGACTAAGGAGAAGGAAACCAAGTTGGAAACATGAGCACTGCATCATCTAACCCAGGTTAAAAAAACATTTTGTAGTCAGATACATAATCTCCATTAACTGTCACTTACAAAGAGGAGTGGTGGGATTCCCTGTGATAACATACACAAGACACTAATTTAAAAAACTATAAGTAAATAGCAGAAGGATCAGTAGAACATAGGGAAGGAAACAGGAGGGAGGAGAGGAGGGAAAGGGGAAATACTGGGTAATGAATTAGAGCAAATTTTATTTCAGGCTTTCATAATTATGTCAAAATGAATCCTAATGGTATGTATAAATAAAAAGAACCAATAAAAACATTTAGTTTCTACTAAGGCCCAGAACTGAACTTAAAGACTGAAAGGGTCCAACATGTATCAGTTTACTCAAAGACTCCATTTTCTTGGGTCAATTTGTTGCCCTTTGTATTTGCATGATTCACTTATGTAATGGTATATCAAGCACCATTACAAATTATACCATACATTCATATTTATTAAACTAAAGGATGCGTATGACAATAGAAAAAAAATGCTAATCATCTGGTATGATCCCATTTATGCAAAATTATGCACAAATATGCACATATATCTAATAACAGTCTAGTATCCAGAATATAGAAAGAACACTTAGAAATCAACAACAATAAGACTAAAACATGGGCAAAACTCAAATGGACATTCCCCACATGAATAGATGCTCAATGTCATTAGTCATTGGAAATACAAATCAAAATCCCAAAGGCATACCATGTCATACCTACTATGATGGTTATGATAAAATTTATAGCAATGAAAAGTGTTGTTGAGGATATGGAGAAATAAGAATCCTCATGCACTGCTGATGTGAATGTAAAGGGACACAGCACCTTGAAACACTTTTTGTCATTTCCTCAAAAATTTAAGCAGAGAATTACCATATAACCCAGTAATTCTGCTACTAGATATATGACCAAAAGAATTCATAAGATGCACACAATAGATAATTGTTTGCCATGTCCATGGTATATAAATGAAATGGAAGATTATTCAGTCATGAAAAATAAGGAAATTCTAACATATGCCACAACACAGATGAACTGTGAAAACATTATGCTAATTGGGACACCAAAAGATGAATATTATATAATTCTACTGGTAAGGCCAATCAAGTAAAGAGAAGATCCAAATAAACACGATATACTATATAGAATACAATAAGTAAAATATTGCAGATATGACAGATTGTTTAAAAGACAGAAGAGTTATAAATAGCTATAAGCAAATATATTTGACAAAAGAAGAAAATTCATAGAGACAGAAATTAAATTAGAGTTTCCTAGGGGATACAACTAGAAGAGAATTGTATATTATTGCTTAAAGGGCACAGAATTTCTACTTGGGGTAGAGTTTAGGAAATCAGCACTGTTGGCCATTACACATCATTTTGAATACACCATAGTACTGAATTTGTAAATTTAAAAATTATTTAAAAGATGAACTTTATAATTTTATAACAATAAAGTAATTTGCAAGCTCAGAATGAAAAAGACCCAAACTCAAATACTGGTTCTATCAATTGTTTTTTGACCTTTGAAAATTGCCACCATACCCAGCTTCACAATTTTTCATATTGTGCTTATGCTTATATGATTTTCTCTACTTAGAATGTCCTTTCTCCAATATTTCCTGATCAAAATTACAAAGCCTTCACTCTCTAGTTCCTTCTCCTCCCAAGATTGGAGGCAATTTGATATGCCATACAGGGCTGACCTGGCTCCAGTTGTTGAAAACACACTTACATGAGGGAGGATGGATTGAGAGCTCTGGACCCATAGCTACTAGCATGACTTTGCCTTTGTATTCCATTTGAGACATTAGGATTTCTATCTGGTTCATAATACCCAGTTTTTCACTTTATATGTCATTTGAGGCCCAGATTTCCTTTTCCTCAGACCTTCCACTGGTAATTAGATCCACTAGACCTTTATCCAATTTGGTTCCAAAAAATCTTGATCTTTCCCACAATTTTCTCCCTCCCAACCATTGAACTGGGCACCTTGCTTGCAGTTAAGAGACCACTTGAAGCCACTGACCTCCATTTCTAAACAATGTCCACTTTGAATTCCTTTTGCTACAATGATTTACTATCACCAGTTGGGCCACCATTGATATATTGTGGTCTCTCCTGGCCTTCTAGTAAAGCATGACACTCTACCTTTAATACAAGAGGGATATAAGTGCTTTCCAATATGGAAAAAAAGATAAGTAAAGGGGATGGGATAGAAAACCCAAGTAAAGGGATCACCCATGGGTAGGAGAAGGGCCAGGATATTATCTGAGATGGGTGGGAAGAAAGCAAATATGGGCAGGGATGGAGAGTTGTTTTGCAGAGGGCTAGAAAATAAGTAGATTGATGCTTACCTAATGACATAGAGGAGACAAGAAATCATGTTTCTGTGGTTATTATAGTTACACATCTTTGAGCCCTTTGAAGCCATGAGCAGTATTTTATTCAACTCTTTATCTCTGTGACCTATCATTGGAGTAGGTACAACTACAACTTCAGCCAGGCATGATGGCACATGCCTCTAATCCCAGCAGCTATGGAGCCTGAGGCAAGAGGCACAGAAGTTCAAAGCCAATCTCAGCAAAAGTGACGCACTAAGCAACCCGATGAGACCCTGTCTCTAAACAAAATACAAAATAGGGCTGAGGGTGTAGCTCAGTGGCCCAGTGCCCCTGAGTTCAATCCCTGGTACCCCCCCCCCAAAAAAAGAGATACACTTGATACATGACTACCATGTAGTGCAGAAAAATCAAAGATGAGTACAAAAGAAAGAAAATCTAATATTTTCTGAGTAGTTCTAATATAACATGAGAAGTCTGGGCATTTGATCCCATGCCTTGTAATAAACATGAATATTATTGGTTTACAAATGAAAAGACTAAAACTTAGAAACGTTAAATGAATTACTCAAGTCCATACAGTCAGTAAGAGATGGAGAAATCTATAAATTAATTCCCTGCCCCTGCTTAAAGGCCTTCAATGTTGACCACAAGACTAAGCTTACATACCTTGAGAGTATATACACAACCCTGCTCAAAGATTATAGGTATTTTAACAGTCTTCTATCTTTTTTTCGTACCAGGGATTGCACCCAGGGTTGCTCAACCACTGAGCCACATTCCCAGCCCCCTTTATTTTCCATTGTGAGACAGGGTTTCACTAAGTTGTTCAGGGCCTCACTAAGTCACTGAGGCTGGCCTTGAACCTGTGTCCTCCTGCCTCAACTTCCTGAGTCCCTGGGATTACAGGTATGCAACACCATGCCCAGCCCAGCCTTCTTTATACAAAGTGTGCCCTGTACTTAACACAATGTCCCCTTACACTCCACTTCACTAGCTAACTCCAATTCATCTTTCAATAATCCATGCCTATATTTCAATAGTCTTTTCTATGTCCCCTCTGCAACCTCAATATTTGTTCATAATGATATCTTAGCATCAACCCTACTGTACTGTCATTGTCAATTTGCTTGTCTACACTGAATTCTTTGAGAGCAGACATCATGTGTCATTTATCTCTGTAACCCCATATGTATGTAATAGAGGGTACACAACATGTTGAGTGATAGAGACAGAAAGAATTTAAGAATGAAAGAAAAACACAAGGCAGGAAAGGAATGGATAAATTTAAGGAAAGGAAGGAAGGGATATAATAATTATATTACCATATATAATATGGTATATTTTAGTCATTTTAGTGTGTTCAATAACTATAAACACTATTACTGCATCATTTTAATGTTAATATACATTAATATTTATATGAACTAGAATTGCTATAGAAAAACATAAGAGCAACTCATTAAAGCATTAAGGCTATAGGAAAACCAAAATTCTACTTTTATTCAGTAGTCTTGCACTTTAAGCATAAACTCAACATCTCAGTCATACAGATTATTTTATCTGTGCTGGCTATAAATATAGCAACTAAACTTAAACCAGGCAAGGGCTCCAGATCAATGGAAATATCCATTTCCATTGATCAATGGTTTAGGCTGATGATTAAGGCTATTGATTAAGGCTAATGATTAAGGCTATTTCCAGGTCAATGGAAATAGCCTTAAAGACCCGCAAAGTCCAGAGTAAGGGCAAGATGTACCCCAAAAGGCCAATATTACTTTTAGTTGTAAAGAGAAATGCTGAGGTTAGTTAATGCGGTAGCAATGTCATTTACAGAGTTAGAATAAATGAAGAACAAAGTGCCAATGGAGATTGTTGTTTCTTGTATCTGCTTTTAAAGGATTTCTTTCTTTCTTTTCCTCCTTTTCAGTCTTTTCCTTTTTAGTTTAATGTACTGAAGTAGATACTGAGGTAAGAACAAACCAAAATTCTGAGTGTTAATAAGCTCTGCACAATCCTACTATGAGAATCTCGTGTAGATGAGCAGCTAGATTGTGGTTACTTGAGGACCACACAAATGCCTAGAGAACACCATGTCCAGGCAACCAGAGCCAAGAGACTTCTGTCCTAGCTAGAGGAAGATAACATAAATTGTCAAAGGTTTAAGACATTGGTTCTAGTTCAGCAAATCTCCCTTCTATGTACTTGAGGAGGCTCTTTCTCTGGCCAGAGAAGTCAGGATCGCTTGGGCTGGCAAGACCAGCTGTGAAGCTGACAGCTGTTTTCTCTCTCCTCCTTCCACTTGGAAGAGGATTTAAGCTTATATAACCTCCTCCACCCACTTGCATCAGGCCCTGTGTAGGCAGTGTGTCACTCTTTATACAGGAGTGTGACACTTCTTTCAGCAGGATATGGACTTCAGCATATAGCAAAACACTAGGGCTCTTCTTCACAAGGGCACTCCCACATTTACTAACTTTCTACTACAGGGTAAAGACAAGAAGTGAAGAACAAAACAAATTAGAAAACTCAGAACTATGATGTAAGATTCACCCTCAATGGTATGCACAAAAATTCAGATTCGGTACTCTCTTTTAATTGTTTGCTGTACTGGGGATGAAATCTAGGGCCTCATACATGCTAAGCAAGTGCTCTACCACTGTCTACATCCCCCACCCCTCAATACTCTTTTAAGCTAAGAATAAATGTAGGGAAAAAATAGCTGACACAGTTCAGCAACTTGTCAGTCAAGACACAAGGGATAACTGGCTCTCAATATTTGCCCTGATGGAAATGCGTCATTGTTCTTTTCCTCATTTTGGACAGAGGAGGCAATACTAAATGGTCTTGCAGACTGCTAAAGAATAAATCATACAGATAAATCAATTGATCTGAGGTTTATAAACCCTATAAGGTTTAAATGATAGCCTACACTTAGATGGAATATGCACAAAAATATTTTGAAGAATTTATAGAAGCAGTTCACAGAAATGTAACCAAAGTTTCAGTGCCAAACATATTATATACCCTATCTCATTTAATCTTCAAAACTGTGTGAGATAAATATAATCCATATTTTACAGTTGAAAATGAGACTCAGAGATGTGAAATAATTCACTTCATGTCACAGAACTAGCAAGTAGCAGAGTTGATCAGTTCAGTTCTGAAGTCTATTTGCTATGATACTGACAGTATAACTGCATAGTACAAAGTTTAAAGGCGTGCTCTCTGGAACCAGACCACCTGGGTTCAAGCACCATTTCTACTCCTTTCTAGGGCATGACTATTGGAAAGTTATTTAGCCTTCCCATGCCTTAGGTTTTTGTTGTCAGTCTTCTTGGATTGTGTTGGGGGTTTTGTTAATTTCTTCACTTGGATCTGTAAAACAAAAAAGTAACAATACCTATCTCATAGGGTAGTCTTGAGGATTAAATCAATTAACATCTGCACTCAGAAGAATACCTGGCATAAAATGTGTACTATATGAACATTTGACAAATAAGCACATATCCATAGATATATAGGTGTGTGTGTGTGTGTGTGTGTATGTGTGTGTGTGTATCATAAAGTCAAGAGAGGCTGTGAGCCATATCTAGCTCACTATGCTGCTTCCAGGAATAACTACACTTAAAACATCACATAGCAACAGATGTCTCTCAGAATGATCTCTGGGGACAGTAATGCTACCAAATTTCCCTATCAATATAAAACATTTAAATACTATTATGTGCAGGAAATAATTCTTCAACTTGAACTTCAAACTTTGCTATCATGATTTTGTACTTCTTCCCCTTGTTCAGTCCTAAGAAGAAACAGAAAATAGATGAGCATGGAAATCACAGAAAAACAACTTTAATTTCATGAGGAAAGGAGCAGAGCTGAAACCTCTCCCCACTCCACCCCCAATTATTTCCTTTTCTTCTGTAGCTAGGAAGACATAGTAATCAAAATAGTACCCTAGCTTCTAGGTTTGGCAGTTTCCATCTGGCTATTTGAACTTACATTAATCAGTTCACCCATTCTAAGCTAGCATTGTTTTTCTAGAAAATGAAAATACTAGATGAAGAAATTACATAGACCTTTAATGTGAAACAATTGTGAAGGAAAATGTGTTCTGCTCAAGGTCTTTCAAATAACTGTCAGGGTGAAGACTCAAATCCACAGCTCCTGACCCCAATTCTCTTCCCACTATGCCTGTCAGTCTCTGACAAAATATTCTTTCTCACTCTCACATTCTAAATCTTCATCACTACTGACTTTCAGTCAAAGCATGGTAGATTGAATTATTGTTCCTAAATCCCACCCCCATCCATTTATTTTGTCATGTGACATTGCAGTTCCATGACTAGAGGAAGAATTTATTTCACTTCCTTACTGATATTGGGCCTGGATATAACATTTCTTTTGGTGAATTGAAATTTGTGAGGAAGGGACAGTACTAGCCATGAGTCTAGCTTTAAAGGACCTCACATATCTCTGCTCACCCATAATACATTGCTGCCATAATTGTGAGAACAGCATGCCTCAGGGAGTTCCCAGGTCCTTGAAAAATGGACACATTTGAACAAACCTAGATGGAACTAGGGACCTGAGTCAAGCCCCATCAAACCTAACTCTTGTAAACAGAGTCATTCCAGGCAATGAACAGATATATGAGCTAGAAATAAATGTTTCTGTTACTGAGTTTTAAGTTCCTTTATTGTTATTGCTCTTATAATAGATGGCACAAGGGAAGGTTTCCTGGGGCTCTCAGAAAAGTATATTATGGCCATGATAAATTTCTTTTCTTTTAATTTTCTGGTTTTTTTGTTTGTTTGATTTTGTTGTTTTTGTTTTGTTTTGTTTTGTTTTTTGGAACCAGGATTGAACCCAGGGGTACTTAACCACTGAGCAACCTCTCCAGCCCATTTTTATTTTGAGACAGGCTCTCACTAAATTGCTTAGGGCCTTGCTAAGTTGTTGAGGCTTGTTTCATACTTGTGATCCTTCTGCCTCAGACTCCCAAGCTGTTGGAATTACATGCATGCACCATAATGCCTGGCATGATAACTTTCTCAAAGGACTAAAGATTGGAGTCCAAATGAAATTGTGATACACATCAGAATTGATACAAGGGACAAAAGAGATCATGTATGGTAAATATTTAACACATATTAGTTGCTTTTTGGTTTTCTGGTTCTGGTGATAGAACCCAGAGCCTCTCACATGCTAGGAAAGCTCTGTACCACAGAGCCACATTCCCAGCCTTACTTAACATATATTAAATATTTGATAGGGACAGTGAATGATAATGATGACAACCACAACAACAACCATCCTTGACATACTCAAAGAAAGAAAGGAAACATTTTGAAGTATTATACTGAAATATTTCCTTTTGTCTATAAAATTCTGGTTGGTGGGACTGGGGGTGTAAATCAGTGAAAAAGCACATGTTTAGCATGACTGAAGTCCCGGGTTCAATCCCCAATATCACAAAATAAATAAATGAATTTATGGATGGGGTTTAAGGCATTTTTCTCTTACTTTCTAATAATGCAAACTCCTCCTAAATGTCAAAGAATGTAAGAAGCAGCTAAGTATATTTTTTAACACACAAAGGCTATATAAATGAATAAGCAAAAATAAGCTCTGGACATGCTACCCTGGGGAGATTTTTCAGAGAAAGTCTGGCACGGAAGATGAACCTCCCTCCAGGACTGTTGTGATTGACACCATAGTGCCAATAAAAAGACAGAACTCTCAAATATATGCTTTGGTCAAAACACATGCAAGTAAATAGAATATTCTATGAACTAAGTTGCCTGGTCAGCTATTGGCTTAGAAATATATTAACTTATAAATATATCCCTTGGCTTTTGCAATGGCAATCTGGAGACTTCATTATGTTCTAGCCTTGGTTTTTATTATTCATAGAATTTACAATAAACTTTATAGCTCACTCCTGTTATCTTTTTCAGCCAAGGAAACTAAAGAAGAGGTATATCCAATTCCACCTGAAAACAATGATGGATGTAGAAAAGATTATTTGAAGTCATGCTTTTTAGCCTATAAAATTATCTCAGCATGGGCTGGGGATATAGCTCAGTTGGTAGAGTGCTTGCCTCTCATGAACAAGGCCCTGGGTTCAATCTCCAGCACCACAAAAAAAAAATTATCTCAACAGTCTACCACTATTCAAAGTTTTGAGTCTGCTCACAAAATTACAAACCATTTTTGTTTTATTTTAAGGTGCCTCACTTCAAGATTTTAAGCTATTTGTGTATAAATAGAACAAATGAGCTATGTCTAAAACATTATAATTATGAAATATCTTTGAAGGAGTGTGTAATTATCTGAGTAGGAGTTAGGTGATTTGGGTTCAGGTTTCATTTTCCCTCACTAAAATTGTGTGCCCTTTGGTCACTTTACGTTTTAAGGTTCAGTTCCCTCATCTAAAACTGAGTTTCAAATCATAATATTGAAGGTATCTTGTGCTAAATATAAACAACAATATAAACTGGATAAAAATAAATTTGAAAACACAATAGGTCTGTATTATATAGGCAGGAATCATTTCCATATAAGTTCTTAAAGTGCTTAAGACCTGCTAGATAATGAAACATGATCCAAAGAACACAAAGGAAAGAGAAGAATATCATATCTTTTCCTAATTCCAGCACTAACTTCCTGTTGGACCTTGCTGGCAATCACTCTCCCTCACCAAGTCTTCAATGTAGTATCTCTTTGGAAAACAGGATATGGGGAAAACTCCACTGTGATTACTATAGTAAAGTAATCTAGACAGATAACAAGATTTTTTTTTCATCTTTCATGCCCTTTGAGTATATTCCAAAGGTTGCTGGTTAGGGTCCAACATCTCCATTCTCAAAAGGCCATGATGACAGTCAATGTTCATTGCCAACTTAACAGCCATCCTTCTTCTTTCTATTTCTTCAGATATTGGGAAGGCAAGCAATGTTCTCAGGGATAGTGTGCCTCTCTCCTGAGCCAAGTATCACAAGTCTAAGTATTATCATTTATTTATTTTTGCCAATTATTGACATAAGAGTTGGCGCACAACTCAGCTGTCGTCAGTGAGGTATAAGGGAATGTCTGCTGGCAACTTTGGGAAGACATTTTCCTTTCTGAATAAAAGAAAAAAATGGCATGTGAAAAGAACCCTTTCCTTTCCATCCTATCTGGGCTACTAATATGTGACAATGTGATATGTTGATCCCTGATGACCATCTTAGGACCTTAGGCAAAGTCTAAGAGAACTGCAGAGAGAAGACCTAGAGCACAGTGACTAAACCTTGGAACAACAACAAATGCTGACTTGGTATGTGATGGGTAATTTTATTTTCAACTTGGCTAGTCCATAATACCCAGATATTTCATAATACACTAGTCTGGGGTTGCTGTGAAAGTAATATTTAGATGAGATTAACATTTGAATAAATTTGAGTAAGGCAGACTACCATTCAGAAAGTTTGTGGGCCTCTCCCCAGCAGTCAAGGTCTTTAGGAGAAAAAAAGGCTAAAGAGACCTGAAGAAGAAGGAATGCCTTCAAATATGAGCTGCGACATCAACTCTTCTGTGAGTCTAGGCAAGCCCTACAAATTTGGACTTGCCCACCCCCACAATCACATGACTAATTCCTTGAATAGATAAAGAGGTAGGTAAGGTAGGTAAATACATACTCTTTTTTTTTTTTTTGCAGTGCTGGGGATTGACCCCAGGGTCTTGTGCTCACAAGGCAAGCACTCTACCAACTGAGCTAAATCCCCAGCCCAATACATACTCTTGACTTTGATGAGGTTATGTATAAACCCATCATTAGTTGAAAATATTGTCAAAATACATTTTCTACATCTAACCCACTGCCCATTAAAGTTTAGCAGCACTGTACAAGGTAGAGTATTGATTGTTTCCCTCATGATCCTATGGCTGACTGACTGGAAGCTGCAGATGGCCACCACTGCCCAGCATCACAATAAAGTATTGAACTGCATATCACTCATGGGAAAAAAACAAAGTCCAAATTGGAAGTATGGTTTCTATTGAATGCCCATTGCTTTTGCACCATCATAACTGAAAAGAGAAATAGACATCCCCACAATTACAGCTGGAGATTTCAACACCCTTTTCTCAATGATAGAACAATTACACAGAAAATCAGCAAGGATATAGAACTCAAGAACACCATCGACCAACAGGATTTGCCCAATGTCTACAGAACAGTCCACCCAATAACCATATACACATTCTTTTCAGGTGCCTTTAGTACACATGCTAAAATAGACCATGCTCTGAGCCATAAAATGAACCTCAACACAAAACATTTAAACCATACAGCATGCATTCTCCAAGCACAATGGAATCTCACTAGAAATTAAAGCAGAAAGTAACTGAAAAAAAATCACATTTCGAAACTGAGCAACCTATTTTTAAAGAATCTGTAAATGAAGAAGGAAGTCTAATGGAAATTTTTAATGTGGAAATGAAAGAAAATGAAAATGAATTCAAAGTGTTTGATGTACACCTTAAGCAGTGCTCTGAAGGAAATGTATAGCACTAAAGCATACATTGGAAAACAGAGGCATGGGATGTAGGTCAGAGAAAAGGACTTGCCCAGCACATACAAGTCCCTGGGTTTGATCCCCAGATCTGCCCCACACCCAAAAGAAGTTGTTTGTTTGTTTGTTTGTTTGTTTGTTTTTAGATATTAATAGACATTTGTCATATTCATTTATTTATATGTGATGCTGAGAATTTAACTCAGTGCCTCACACATGCTAGGCAAGAGCTCTACCACTGAGCCACAACTCCATTCCCTGTTTGTTTTTTAAGATTAATGAAATTACAAACACTGGCAAGATTGACAAAGACAAAAAGAACAATATCAGGAACGTAACAGGAAAAATCACTGCAGACCCTGCTGCCATCAAAAGAATAATGAGAGAGAAATGGAGGATCTTTAGATTATGTAGAGGGAAATGGGGGGCTATGAAAAACGGTGGAATGAGACAGACATCATCACCCTATGTACATGTGTGATTAACAAGAATGATATGAATGTACATCATGCACAACCATAGAAATGAAAATTTGTACCCCATATGTGTACAATGAATCAAAATGAAGTCTATAAAAATAAAAAAGAAAAAGGAAAAGAAAAAAAAGCTGAAAAATCAAAAGTTGAGCCATCATGCATCAAGGACCATCTTTACACACATCCAGTTTGTTCTTCTTTTTTTGAGAATCTTAATATATTATCTAATGCAATATTAGAAATGAGTTTTGGATGTAAGCTAAAAAAAAGCACCTAATTTACCCAATCACTTTGTTCCCAGGCACTGACTACTCTTCCTAAAAACACTACTGGAGAGAGTCACTATCAAAGCCTCTGGAATCTTAATATACTGGAGCTAAACAAACCCTTTGTTAATGAAAACTAGCGGTTAAAATTTGGTAATTATCTTTTAGGTAATTTAATTTAAGATTTTTCTCATGTACAGCTGGAGCCAATGACAGGAACAAAATTATACCACACAATTCAGAGTGAAGAAAATGGTCTTTAAAACTAAAGAAACCAGACAGTCCTTGCCAGCACAGCGGGGCACGCCTGTAATCCCAGTGGCTCGGGAGGCTGAGGCAGGAGGATCACAAGTTCAAATCCAGTCTGGGAAATTCTCAAGGCCCTAAGAAAATTAGTGAGTCCCTATTTCAAAATTTAAAAAAAGGACTGGGGATGGGGCTCAGTAATAAAGCACCAATGGGTATTATCTGCAGTATCAAAAAAGAAAAGAAAAGAAAAGGGAAAAAAGAAAGGAAAGAGACAATCCTGGGTTTAAATCCTGGTTTGGGTGTTTTGCAGCCTATGTGGCTTTGGGTAAGTTCTTCTCCTCTCTGATGCTTCTTTTGCTCATCTGGAAAATATACTCCCTTTTGCACAGGCATTGGATAGGCATTGACAGTAAGGTCCTGATGCATAGTAGGCACTGAATAAATTTGAGTTCCTCTACATTGCTCTACCTACAAAATATTTTAAAGTATTTATTAAACCTAGACAAAGAGGCAGTCGTCACAGGCAGTAATTTAACTTCATTAAAGTTAAATAAAATTTCAAATTTAGTTCCTCAGTCACACTAGAAACTTAAGTGTGCAGCAGACACATGTGGATAGAAGCTACTCTAGTAGCCAACTCACATATAGAACATTTTAACATTACCTCAAACACGGAATTCTAAAATTATGATCCAATTCAAAGGGTTGTGTCCTTGATTTCCCGGCTCTTCTAGCACTTCAGAGGTGACTTTGAAGCCAGCTGATATTAGAAATAATTACAAGCTCACATAGGCCCAGCTGATTTGAGTAACATCACCCTTGCAATTACAAAAATGCATTCAAACAGTTCTAGTGGAAAGGGCACTAAGTAGAGAGAAGGGGAAGATAAAAGTCTCACTTTGGTTGCAGAAGAGAAGGAAAAAATCTGGCATCTCTCTGTTCTATGATGCAATTTGTTTCTGCTTTACTGAAGGAAGTCAAAGAAAATGGAAAACAGATGTGATCCTTCCCTAGATCACAGTTCGTTCTTTATCACTGGCAATCAGGATGGTATTTCCTTTTAACTCTTCATTCTTCAGGTTAAATGTGGCCACTTTTCTGTTTTTCAGGGGGAAATAACCCTGTAAAATATCTGATCAATAATATGACCACAACAGCCATCCAAGAGCACTTGCTTTCTTCCATCTACATAGATACAGGAAACATTTCCTGAACCAAATTACATTATGTCTTTCTGAATTACCATATATTTTCCTGGGACATCAAGCACAAAAATAATTCTTTTAAACTTCTAGGGATAAGTGATAATATAAGTTGTTACAACCAATTTAGAGATCAATTTGGCAATAAATCTAGTGAAGATGCATAGATCCCATAACACAGAAATTCCTTTTCTAGGGATATACCCTGAACATTTTTCAAAGTGCACAAGAAGACATGCAAAACACTTTCATAGGAGTAACATTTTCCCTATCATAAAAATTGGAAGCAACCAACTCATCAGTCAACAGAATCAAGGTTAATGAAATCAAGGTCTATTTCATTTCCTAGTACCTCCCCTTTGCCTCTCCTCTTCTGTCCCCCTTGACCTCCTTGACCTGCTTTATTGTTCTCCTTATACTTGTGAGATTCCTGTTTACACCTTTTTCTCTATATATTCTTCATATGACAGAAAAGATTGGACGCTTGACTTTCTGAGTCTTACTTATTTCATGTAGCAGGTACAGTCGCATGATGGAATACTATACAACTGTAAAAATGAACTAACAATTATATGAATAAAACTGAATCTCATAATTACAAGAGCGCATAAAGACAGACATCAGGCTCAGCCCAGTGCAGAGGCCTGAGACCTCTGCAACTGGTATGTCGGCTCTGCGTGCTCCTTTGGGATTTCCTCATGGGAGCAACCACCAGGAGGACCAGCCCAAAGGCCCAGACATACCTAAGACTGCCCCAGCCCATGATCTAGTGTTACTGAAGACTAGGAGGTGAAGTATTGGAAACCTGCAGGGACACCACAAGTCTATAGCGGGGAAGCTGCAATACCTCAGATTCTCAGGAATAGAGGAGAAGATACATGAGCAACATGAGAAAACAGGGGAAGAAAGTGTCTCAAATAAATCTAAACGCTACATCAACAGAATCCAATGATAGCAGGGCAGAAGAAATGTCAGAAAGGGAGTTCAGAGTGTACATAATTAAAATGATCAGAGAAGCAAACGATGTGATGAGAGAGCAAATGTAGGCAATGAATGATCGCATCAATCAACACTTAAAAGACCAGGTACAGGAAGCTAAAGATCATTTCAATAAAGAGATAGAGATTCTGAAAAAAAAACAACTCCTGGAAATGAAGGAAACAATAAATCAAATTAAAAACTCAATAGACAGCATAACCAATAGGCTAGATCACCTGGAAGACAGAATATCAGACATTGAAGACAAAATATTTAATCTTGAAAACAAAGTTGACCAAATAGGGAAGATGGTAAGAAGTCACAAACAAAGCCTACGAGAATTATGGGATATCATGAAAAGACCAAATTTGAAAGTTAGTGGGATTGAGGTAGGCACGGAGATACAAACCAAAGGAATGAGTAATCTATTCAATGAAATAATATCAGAAAATATCCCACATCTGAAGAATGAAATGGAAAATCAAATACAAGAGGCTTACAGGACACCAAATGTACAAAACTACAACAGATCAACACCAAGCACATTATCAAGAAAGTACCTAACATACAAAATAAAGTTAAAATTTTAAAGCTTGCGAGAGAAAAAAATCAGATTACATTCAGGGGGAAACCAATACGGTTATCAGCAGATTTCTCAACACACACCTTAAAAGCAAGAAGGGCCTGGAATAATGTATTCCAAGCCCTGAAAGAAAATGGATGCCTACCAAGAATCTTATACCCAGCAAAACTCACCTTCAGATTTGAAGATGAAATAAAATCCTTCCGTGATAAACAAAAGCTAAAAGAATTTACAAATAGAAAGCCAGCACTACAGAACATTCTCAGCAAAATATTCCATGAGGAAGAAATGAATACCAACAATGTAAACCAGCATAGGGAGGAACTACCCTAAAGGAATAGCCAAATAAAGGAGAAACCAAGTCAAGTTAAAAACCAAAAATAAGCCATAATGATTGGGAATACAAATCATATCTCAATAATAACCTGAATGTTAATGACCTGAACTCATCAATCAAAAGACACAGACTGGCAGAGTGGATTACAAAGAAACAGCCAACAATATGCTGCCTCCAAGAGATGCATCTCATAGAAAAAGATACCCACAGACTAAAGGTGAAAGGCTGGGAAAAAACATACCACACACACGGACTCAGTAAAAAAGCAGGGGTTTCCATCCTCATTCAGATAAAGTGGACTTCAAGCCAAAATTAGTTAGACGGGATAGTGAAGGACATTTCATTCTCCTTAAGGGAAGCATAAATCAGCAAGACATAAGGATCATAAATATTTATGCCCCAAACAACAACGCATCCATGTATGTCAATCAAATCCTTCTCAACTCCAGGAACCAAATAGATCACAATACAATAATACTGGGTGACTTTAACACACCTCTCTCACCATTGGACACATCTTCCAAGCAGAAATTGAGAAAAGAAACCATAGAACTCAATAACACAATCACTAACTTAGACTTAACCGACATATATAGAATATTCCATCCATCAATAAGCAAATACACTTACTTCTCAGCAGCACATGGATCCTTCTCTAGAATAGACCATATGCTATGCCACAAAGCTACTCTTAGCAAATACAAAATGATAGAGATACTACCTCATATTCTATCAGACAAAAATGGAGTGAATTAAGAAATCAATGATAAAATAAAAAACAGGAACTACTCCAACACCTGGAGATTAAATAATATGCTACTGAATGATGCATGGATAACAGAAGACATCAGGGGGGAAATAAAAAAATTCTTAGAGATCAACCAGAACAAAGATACAACATATCAAAATTTCTGGGATACTATGAAAGCAGTGCTAAAAGGAAAATTCATTGCATGGAGTGCATTCAATAAAAGAATGAAAAGTCAAGCCGGGCACGGTGGTGCACGCCTGTAATCCCAGCAACTCGGGAGGCTGAGGCAGGAGGATCGAGAGTTCAAAGCCAGCCTCAGCAACTTAGCGAGGTCCTAAGCAACTCAGTGAGACCCTGTCTCTAAATAAAATATAAAATAGGGCTGGGGATGTGACTCAGTGGCCGAGTGTCCCTGAAGTCAATCCCCAGTTCAAAAAAAAAAAAGAATGAAAAGTCAACAAATCAATGACCTCACATTACACTCACATTACAGCTCAAAGTCATAGAAAAAGAGGAACAGATCATCACCAAAATAGTAGAAGACAGGAAATAAATATAATCAGAGTGGAAATCAATGAAATTGAAACAAAAGAGATAATTCATAAAATTGACAAAACAAAAAGATGGTTCTTTGAAAAAATAAACAAAATTGATAAACTCTTAGCCAGACTAACAAAGAGAAGGAAAAAGAAAACTCAAATTACTAAAATTTGTGATAAAAACAGAAATATCACAACAGGCACTAATGAAATACAAAACATAATTAGAAGCTATTTTGAAAATTTATACTCCAACAAAATAGAAAATCTTGAAGACATCAACAGGTTCCTAGAGGCATATGAGCCCCCCAAACTGAATCTAGAGGATATACATAATTTAAATTGATCAATATCAACCAATGAAACAGAAGAAGTCATCAAAAGCTTACTAACAAATAAAAGTCCAGGACCAGATGGATTCACAGCTGAGTTCTACAAGACCTTCAAAGAAGAGCTCATTCCAATACTCCTCAAAGTATTTCATGAAATAGAGGAGGAGGGAACCCTTCCAAACTCATTCCATGAAGCCAATATCATCCTGATACCAAAACCAGACAAAGACACATCAAGAAAAGAAAATTTCAGACCAATATCCCTAATGAACATAGATGCAGAAATACTTCAATTTTTAGCAAACTGCATATAAAAGCATATTAAAAATATAGTGCACCATGATCAAGTGGGTTTCATCTCAGGAATGCAAGGTTGGTTCAACATCCAGAAGTCAATAAATGTAATTCACCACATAAACACACTTAAAGTGAAGAACCACATGATTATTTCAATAGATGCAGAGAAAGCATTTGATAAAATACAGCACCCCTTCATGCTCAAAACACTAGAAAAAATAGGGATAGTAGGAATGTTCCTTAACATTGTAAAGGCTATCTATGCTAAGCCCACAGCTAACATCATTCTAAATGGAGAAAAATTGAAAGCATTCACCCTGAAAACTGGAACAAGGCAGGGATGCCCTCTTTCACCACTTCTGTTCAACATTGTCCTTGAAACTCTAGCCAGAGCAATTAGATAGACCAAAGAAATTAAAGGGATACCAATAGGAAAAGAAGAGTTCAAACTATCCCTTTTTGCTGATGACATGATTCTATATTTAGAGGACTCAAAAATTCTACCAGAAAACTTCTGGAACTCATAAATGAATTCAGTAAAGTAGCAGGATATAAAATCAATGCTCATAAATCTAGTGCATTTTATTTATAAGTGATGAATCCTCTGAAAGAGAAATTAGGAAAACTACCCCTTTCATAATAGCTTCAAAAAAAAGATATTTGGGAATCAATCAAACAACAGAGGTGATAGACCTCTACAATGAGAACTACAGAACATTAAAGAAAATCTGAGAAGATGGAAATATCTCCCATGTTCTTGGATAGGCAGAACTAATATCGTCAAAATGGCCATACCACCAAAAGTACTATACAAATTCAATGCAATTCCAATTAAAATCCCAATGACAGACCTCATAGAAATAGAGCAAGGAATCATGAAATTCATTTGGAGGAATAAGAGACCCAGAAGAGCTAAGGCAATTCTTAGCAAGAAGAGCAAAGCAGGAGGTAACACAATACCAGACATTGAACTACACTACAAAGCAATAATAACAAAAACAGCATGGTATTGGCAGCAAAATAGGCAGGTAGATCAATGGTACAGAATAGAGGACACAGAGACAAACCCACATAAATACAGCTTTCTCATACTAGACAAAGGCACCAAAAATATACAATGGAGAAAAGATAGCCTCTTCAACAAATGGTCCTGGAAAAACTAGAAAACCATATGCAGCGAAATAAAACTAAACCCCTAGCTCTCACCCTGAGCATAACTCAACTCAAAATGGATCAAGGACCTAGGAATTAGACCAGAGATCCTGCACCTAACAGAAGAAAAAGTAGGTCCAAATCTTTATCATATCAGCTTAGGACCAGACTTCCTTAATATGACTCCCAAAGCACAAGAAATCAAAGCAGGAATCAATAATTGGGATAGATTCAAACTGAAAAGCTTTTTCTCAGCAACAGAAACAATTAGCAATGTGATGAGAGAGCCTACATAGCAGGAGAAAATCTTTGCCACACACACTTCAGATAGAGCACTAATCTCCAAAATCTATATAGAGCTCAAAAATCTTTACCACAAGAATACAAATAACCCAATCAATGATTGGGCCAAGGAAATGAGCAGACACTTCACAGAAGAGGATCTACAAGCAATCAACAGATATATGAAAAAAAGTTCAACATCTCTAGTAATAAGAGAGATGCAAATCAAAACTACCCTAAGATATCATCTCACCCCAATTAGAATGTCTATTGTCAAGAATACAAGCAACAATAGGTGTTGGCGAGGATGTGGGGAAAAAGGTACACTCATACATTGCTGGTGGGGTTGCAAATTGGTGTAGCCACTCTGGAAAGCAGTATGGAGATTCCTTCAAAAACTCAGAATGGAACCACCATTTCACCCAGCTATCCCTCTCCTTGACCTATACTCAAGGGACTTAAAATCAGCATACTACAGTGATGCAGCCACATCGATGTTTATAGCAGCCCAATTCACTATAGCTAGGTTGTGGAACCAACCTAGATGCCCTTCAATAGATGACTGGATAAGGTAACTGTGCTATATATATACACATGGAATATAGCCAGTCATAAAGAATAATAAAATTGTGACTTTTGCAGGTAAATGGATGGAATTGGAGAAGATCATGTTAAGTGAAATAAACCAATCCTGAAAAACCAAAGGCCGAATGATTTCTCTTATAAGTGGTTGATGACACATAGCAGGGTGGGGGAAAGGCAGGGGAAGAATGGAGAAGTGATGGATTGTATAGAGGAAAATGAGGGGTGGGTAGGGGGTGGGGAAGGAAAGGGAATGAGACAAACATCTATACCCTATGTATATGTATAAATATGCAAATGGTATGATTCTACTTTGTGTACAACCAGAAAAATGATAGCTGTACTCCAGTTGTGTATAATGAACTAAAATAAAAATTAAAAAATTAAAAAAAGAGTGCAGAAAGGCAAGATAAAAAAATACATGCAGAATCAGTCCTTTTATAAATGTGAAAAGCAATAACAGCAAATACATAATGCTGTGTGAGATACAGTTTTAAGGATTTAGGCACATGAACATTTTTTAAAAATCTTCACAACAACACTATAAGGATTTTACAGGTTGAGAATCTCTTATCTGAAATTCTTGGGATCAGAAGTATTTTGGATTTCTGATTATTTTCAATTTTGGAATATTTGTATATACATATTGAGATATCTTGGGTTTGGGACTGAAGTCTAAGCATAAAATTGATTTCTTATTCATATATACCTTATACACATACACTGAAGGTAATTTTATATGATATTAAATCATATGTCTGCATTGTGACTGTAACCAGTTCATTAGGTCAGTGTGGAATTTTCCTTTTGTGGAATTATGCAATTTTTTCAAATTTTTAAGCATTTGAGTTTTCTGTTTCTTGGTTTAGGGACACTCAACATAGACTACAATATACCCCATATTATAGAAAAAGAAACTGAGGCCTAGAGAAGTTAAGTGACATGCCTAAAACACAACAACTAGTAAGCTGAAGAGCCAAGACGCAAACACAGGTAGTCTTGCTCCAGAATGCAGTGTCGTATCCACTATCCTATGTAAATTAATACATATTTCTCAGCGAAATTCACAGGAGGTGAAAAGGAGGGAAGTCCTAATAGGGGAGGAAGGCCCATATAGGAAGATAACCAGGAAGATAAACCCACAAAGGTTCCCTCAGCCACTGCTTCTTTGTATATACATGCACACGAGATTTGTGGTGGAAGACATGCTTCAAGGAGATGTTAATGTTTTTAAATAATATTCTTTTAATTTTTTTAAAAAGTATATGCTCTGAAAAATACTCCACACAAATCTCAATGAATTTTTACAATCTAAAAACACCCATAGAGTCAGCTCCCAGATCAAAACACAAATTATTACCAGCACTCTTAGAGGCCCCCTTGGGTCCCATTTTTTTAGTAGCACCCCAACTCTGGGGTAACAATTTCCTACCTTCTAACACCACCAGTTACTTTTGCCTATTTTTGATCTTTATAGAAATAGAGTAATATAGCACGTAAGAATTTGTGATGGTTTTTCTCCACAACCATATATTACCAGATTCATCCATGTGATGGCATAAAACAACTTCTAATCCATTTTTTATCATTACTATAAAGTAAATTCACCACAATATATTTCCCATTTAATTGTTGATAATGATTTTTAATCCTTTTTTTATCCCACAGCAGTCCCAAAAAGCTGAGTTCAGAATGAAGTACATTTGAAAGAGCAGTCTCAGGAGATAAAAAAAATAAATAAATAAAAATTAAAAATAAATTAAAAGTAAATTTGAAACTTCTGCTTAAAGCTTTATTCTGTTAATAACTATAACTGTGTGTCTTTGGACAAGTTATTTGGTTATTATGGGTCTTGACTTCCTCATTTTTAGAAATTGTACAATACCACTTAACTAAGATAGCAAGTACTAATAGCAATTATTATTATAAAGCTTGTAAAGTCTTTTTTGATGACTTGGAAATCATTTAAAGATTACTGTGACAGAGCTTGATCTCAGGCACCCTGACTACTTGATTTTCCCTTCGAATGCACTAAAGTAGCCACAGATACGCAAACACAGGAAAATCTGAAATTCAAATTCTTTGAAACTGTCAATTGGGTGAGTTGCTGCTGCTTCCTTCTCCTCTCTCCCAGAGCTAGCAATGGCCTTGGCTTGGAAAGTCAGCCAAGACAAGCACCTTTGGCATCATCTCTCCTGACTACCAGGTTTGTGGCTTGTTCCACCTTTTATAATTTTTTCACCTTCATGTACCTCCAGAGCAGGTCCTTTTTTAAAAGTTCCTTCTATGATCTCTGTTTGTGACAAAGAAACAGAAACGAGACTGACAAGCCTGTGTCCTTCTGTCAATGCCCTCTCGCCTCCCATCTGTTGGGTAACAACACTCTATAGCATAGCTTCCACATCAGCTCCAACTCTCCAAGAAGTGGGTTAAATGCAGACCCAGATGTCTGAGTCAGACAGTTTGGCCCTAGTCCCACCAGAAAACCATACAAAGGCCTGATTCAGTGGTTGTTCCTCTCTGGCAAGGGCATCCTTGAAAAAGAACTGAAAACATCATACTGTAGGCAACTCTGACAAGACTCAAAAAATATGAATCAAAGGGTACAAATACTCTCCCTGTCATGTGTCTAGAGGGGATGACTGAGTCTTTATTCTGCCATCCCTAGTGGACAGTCCAGCATTTGGCACTGCAGGATGAAAGACTCATTATGAACAGAACTAGACTGAGCCCTGTTTGTCCTCCTTGTTCTTGGCTTGTGGGGTGGGGGAAGTTGCATGGTAGTGGGAAAGGAGACAGTGGTAGGAAGGGTTCTGCTATTCAAGTAATAGCTAAATTTTACACATGGGGGTGGACTCGAAATTTTTCCATAGGGGCCTGGTGTTGTAAGTTGCTGATAGAGCACTTGCCTACCACATGCAAGGCACTGGGGTCGATCCTCAGCACCACATAAAAATAAACTAAAGGTATTGTGTCCACCTGCAAAAAAAAAAAATATTTTTTTCCATACATTGGGATTCGTGAAAGGAGGGAGGAAGAGAAGGAGCCAACCAAAAAAAAAGTGTAGGCTAGATGAAAAAAGAATTCTAAGCCTAGTAGACCAAATAATCAGGAGCAAAACACACAGAAGGAGATCATTTCTTGATCTCTCCAAGCCACCAGAAATTATCAGGTATATTAACCTAATATAACACATGTTGAAGTTTTTGGACTCATAGCAAAGAAACTTAGTTTCAAATCCTGGATTTCCACTGGTTTTTTTTTTCAACTGTAAAATGAGCCCAGTGGTAACCACCAAGAAGATTTCATTAAGGTTCCAGACTAGAATTGAAAAGTTACTAAGTCTAATAGTGAAAAGTGAAGGTACTGTTGACAAAAGTCAAGGGCTAAAATTAGGCAAAGGAACATAAAGGTGCTAATAGATTCATCTTTACAGCTACAGTCAAAAGTTGACACAGTAAAAAATAAAGGTTTAAGCATATTATTTAAATAACAGAGGTAGTCAATAGAAAAATCAAATGTGTATTGTAATCAACAAATATTAGAAGAGGAGAGAAAAGTAAGAGGGAAGTATAGGCAAAAATCTATATTCACAGCATTAAGAAAAAATTTCTAAAGTTAAATAAAATGTAGTGCCAGGTGCATTGGTACACACCTGTGATCTGAACACCTTGGGAGGATACAGCAGAAGGAGTACAAATTCAAGGCCAGTCTTAGCAACTTAAGAGAGATCCTGCTTTAAGATAAGAAAGAGTTCTATAGCATAGAACCCCTGAGTTTAATTCCCTGAATGAAATATACATACATGTATGGGTATATACATATTTTTTTAAACTATGAAAGCCACTAACAGAAGAAGAAGTAAAAATGATAAAAGTGTATGCTTCTGGATAGTGGGGAGTGGAAGGCTGTTGATTTTCTTTATAGATACAAGTGTACTATTTTATTTTTAATCATATGAATATGTAAATGTATATTATATAATTTTAGTTTTTAGAATGAAAAGACTAAACACTATTTTTCTTTTCCTTTTTTTAAAGACATTTATTCAGCGTCATGATCAGACTATTACATTTAGCAATCAACAGCATGGGTGAAAAAAAAAGTCTACATTAAAACCCTTTGTTGGAATGCTTTACACTTTCCACAGAACAGAAACTAAAATAACCTGTTATACAATTAGTCACAAATACAGTCCTTGAGTTTTTTTGCCCATACACATGAGTATTGTCTAAATCATGCCTTTTTTGTAGCCACTAGGCCCTGCCACCACTGTGTTTGACAGAGTTCACAAATCTGTTGTAAGCTGCAGCTTCCCTGTCACTTCTCTGGCTGTCCTCTCCTGCTAAGCTTTGTTTCCTGGCAGTATTAAAACCTTCTGCCACTGCCATAGCTACTGCTGCTGCTTTAACCACCATAGCCATCTTGGTTTCATGGTTTGGCAAAGGATTAGCCTCCACCACCATAAGGTCCAGAGCTTCTGCCTCCAAAGTTTCCACCCTTCATGGTTCCAAAATTTGATGACTGATTGTTGTAACTGCCAAAATCATTGTAGCTTCCACCACCTCCAAAATTGTTTCCATCATTACCAAATCTATTGTAACCATCCCTGATGCCACCACATCCACCACCACCACAGCTGCCACCAAAGCCACCACGACCACTGAAGTTTCCTTCACAACCAAAATTATCATTTCCACCAAAACCACCACCACGACCACCACCAAAGTTTCCAGAACCACTTCAACCTCTTTGACTAGATGAAGCACTAGCCATCTCTTGCTTTAATAGGGCTTTCCTCACTTCACAGTTGTGGCCATTCACAGTATTTCTGAATGACAATCTTATCCACAGAGTTGTGGTTGTCAAAAATTACAAAAGCAAAGCCCCTCTCCTTTCCACTGCCTCTGTCAGTCATGATTTCAATAACTTCCATTTTCCCATACTGTTCAAAATAATCTCGTAGGTGATGTTCTTTAGTGTCTTCTTTAATGCCACCAACAAAGATCTTTTTCACAGTTAAGTGAGCCCCTGGTCTTTGAGAATCTTCTCTTGAGACAGCTCTCTGGTTCCACAACTCTTCCATTCACCTTGTGTGGTCTTGCATTCATGGCTGCATCCACTTCCTCCACAGTGGCATAAGTGACAAACCCAAAGCCCCTGGAGTGCTTGGTGTTTGAGTCTTTCATGACCACACAGTCCGTGAGTGTTCCCCATTGCTCAAAATGGCTTCTCAGACTCTCATCAATTGTTTCAAAGCTCAGCCTTCCAATGAATAGCTTCCATGGCTGTTCGGGCTCTTTAGGGCACTCTGATTTAGACATGACGGCAGTAGGAACAGAGACTTTAACCATGCTTTCTCGGCAGGGTCCTTGGGCAGAAGGGAGTAAAGTAATGAATCTATCCACCAGCCTACCTTTAGCCTCACCTTTTTATCGTTCAAACACTGGTTTTCTAAAAATTTGAGATTTTTAAATTAGTGGAATTAATCTGACAAATTGTAGGTAACACATTAAAATATATTTTTTAAAAATGCCAGTTTCATTGCATAAATATCCAAACTGCCATAAATAGATTGAAAGTTACATCCTATTTTAATTAGAAAAAATATCAGATTTCAGCACAAAGAGGTGGCTCACAAATAATTTTTAACCAGTAAAGTTCTATTTTAAAGGAACTATTATCCAAAAAACAGATCCAAGGGAAAGTGCTCTGGCTGAAGTAAGAGTTAGAAGCCCCACCCAAACAGTTTCTGCCTGAACATAAAAGCCTCTGGTTGAGATGATACCTGTGAGCTCATCTAGGCCATGACTCCATGCTTGGGAAGCCAACCATCTGACAGCCATTTAGATGTTATTGTATAACAGAAGCTGGTGCTCAAGCATCACAGGATGGCTCATAGCTCGTGGGAACTCTTGTCCTTATGAAATGATTCAGTTACAAAATAGCCTTCTGAATTTCTGATTACTCAGAATGCTGATCCACTGGGACCCAGCCAGTCAAATTGAACTGACAACAGAGTTCACTAACCTGCAAATGGATCCTGTAAACAGAGTGACCTGCATTAGCCAGCAAAACCACCCCTGACCAACAACTGAATTATTTCCTTACAGAGCACACCAGAGAAGAATGTTGTTCCCCTCCCTGCCTGTCCCATCACCCTTCCACATATGTCCTATGAGACATTTTTTATTTCATGTGGTGATAGCATCAGTGCCACCTGAAGAGGTTAATTATAGTTGAACAACAGGATGAGTTTATTTAGAATGTGTTCCCTATTAGCTCCCAGTACTCTCTGTGTTATTTTCTTCCTTCCTTCTCTCCTTCCTTTTTTCCTTTCTGATTTCAAATCCAAACTCTGCCACTCCCTAACTAAATGACCTTAGACACTACACTCACTGAACTTAGTGTCCTCTTCTGTTAGTGGGGAATAATAATATCTACCTTCCAGAGTCGTGCTTAGGTTTCAATGAGAACATGTATCTGAATATGTAAGGGCCTAAGATAGCACCTGGCACTATCAGTGAAGGCAAAAAGACAGCTACGATCAGTGTTGGATATATCAGTCTATGTCCAATCAGGATACAGAAGGTGCTAGGAACAATTAACTAATTAAAATATAAGGAAAATCTACATGGGAATCTAAGATTAAGGCAAAGTATTCAAGGAAGGCAAATTTGTATGGTGGTTCAGACTTCATTGAAAAGGTATAATTTACTTCACTGGATATGGCAAAAGTTTGCAGTTTGGCTTAGTAGTCTGGTGTCACTAAGGACATTGAAATTCTCCACAGCACAGGTGGCAAGCAGACAACCAACAACCAGTTGAGTATGCATGCAAAGAGGATAGGAGCACTCTTGATTTCAGCTCAGCTTCCCAGGAACAGCCTGGCTCAGTGGGTACCCCTAGAAACAAAGAGAATATATGGGGGTCCAGTAGAGGAGCAACAACACCATTCTAACATTTCAGTCAGCAGACAGGACACATATGAGGCTCACAGAGGGAAACCAGGTGATAGAGTGGGCACAAGGTCTTTGAAGAGCCTGTTTCCATGTAAACAGGCATGCAGAAAGTTACTGCCAGATCATTTAGAAACATCAACATTGCTGAGACACCACGTGTTCTTCGTGAGAGGCTGAGACAGAGCTCCACCCTCACTCCTACTTCACTGGGCTACCATGCAGCTGCTGGAAACAAGAAAGCACTTTCTTCCTGCAGTATTCCTCCAGTGTCCTCTACTGAGGAAGTTTAACAACATACTCTTTTTAAAAAAGAAATTATTCAAAGAATTATGTCCAATATCACTGAGAATGAATTAAAGGCAATAACTTGATAACACACAAAGGTAGAATAGAATCTGTATTTGTTGGCGCTTAGTTAAGTGCTCTTTCTTCTATCCAAACTTCACTACTGAGATACTTCACTGCTTAGATAATTTGAGATAGTCTACTGGAGACATGACTCACTCTGAGTTAAGTTTCTGTTGATGAACAGATTGACTTCACGGGTAAAGAAGTAGAAGACGGATAGACTGATAGGTATTTAACTTTTCAGTTTCTTTCCTTTTTCTTTGTGTGTAGCATTTTGTTCTTGTTTTGTTTGTTTATCTAGGAATATATTTCCTATTCATTTTTATATGTTTTATTTGTTCTTTTTAGATATATATGATAGCATAATGTATTTTTACATATACTAGGGGTATAATTTATTCTAATTAGGATCCTATTCTTGTGGTTGTACATGATCTGGAGTTTCACGGGAGTTTCACTGTCATGTATTCATATATGTAGACAGGAAAGTTATGCCTGATTCATTCTACTGTCTTTCCTAATCCTATCCCCCTTACCTTCCCACCATTCCCCTTTGTCTAATCCACTGAAATTCTTTTCTTCCTCTCTCCACCCTGCCTTGTTGTGGGTTAGTATCCACACATCAGAGAGAACATTTGGACTTTTTTAATTGCAACAATGATATTAAGAATCCTACTTCATGGGTTGGCTGTGAGAATTAAGGAAGACAGCATATGTAAAATCCTCAGCCCAGGCCTTGGACCCACAAAATAAATAAGAGAATTAATTTCCCTCCACTTGGAAGACAAAAGATCAATCACTGCAGCATATCCTTATTTTCCTCTTGCTAATCTCATTCAGGAATTAAAACCAATTAGGCATGTGGGTTTTTACATCATATTACCTTACCGCATCCTCTTTATCCAGTGTCATGAATCAACGGTAATATCCTTTAACAAGTGGTTACCACATTTTTTGAAGATTCTTCTGACCTTCAATTATGTCCTTTCCCAATTGATTATTAATAAGAATTCAACAGAAACTAGTGTAATCTAGCACTGCGGGGCTATCTAAAGAACTCACTTTGCTTGAATTCCAGTCATTCCAAATAATGCCCATATCAACCTCACTATCAGGCAGTAGGAGTACATCTAATTGTTTGCCCTTTCTTCTCAGGACTTGATACTTCCATATTCTTTATCCAAATTTATTGCCATGATATTACAAATAATACCTACTGGCTGAATGCTTAGTGAAGATGATATAATTCAGCCCTGCTAGGAAAGACTACCTAACTTGGAGAATATGAGATACACAGTGGAAATAGACCTACAACTAGCTAAAAAGACTAAAGATTAAAATTATACATTTCCTGTTATGGGACACCAAAGATTCTGAGAATCCCAAAGGACAGTCAAGCTGAAATGAATTTGAGATTATCTGACAGAGGATTACATAACAGAACTTCTGCAATGATGTTCTATATCTGAGCTGCCTAATACAATAGCACCACATGTCACAATTGAATACCTGAAATGTGTTGAGCAAGACTGAGGAACTGAATTATTAATTTTTAATAGCTATTGGGTATCATAATAGCATAGAACTAAACAACATAGCCTAAATGAAAGACTGTGGGAACGGAAGCTAAGAACACCATCAGATATAAATCCAGACTGCTGTTACAAACTACGTTATCATTGGTTGTGTTATTTACCTTGGACAAACCTTAGTTACTACACCTGTGAAATATAGAATAAAACTAGAAGCCCATAGGGTTGTTGTGATTAGAGAATGAAGGTAAAGCACCTTGCCCAGAGCTAGGCACAAAACAGATAGTAGGTAAATGATTGCTATTATTATCAAGTTCCCTGTTATCCAGGTGGAGCAAGTGAAATTCTGAAAAAAGAAGTGACTTATCCATACTTACAGAGCTACCTGGTGACATAGCCGGGAGCCAACTGCAGATTTTATCATGTTTTTTTGTTTGTTTGTTTGTTTGTTTGTTTTGCTTTGGTACCAGGGATTGAACTCGGGGCACTTGACCACTGACCCACACTCCCAGCCCTATTTTGTATTTTAGAGACAATGTCTCACTGAGTTGCTTATGGCTTCGCTCAGTTGCTGAGGCTGGCTTTGAATTTGCAATCTTCCTGCCTCAGCCTCCCAAGCCACTGGGATTACAGGCATACACCACCATGTCCAGCCCTCTCATGTTTTTTGATAATTATTTTTCATAGAGACCAACCTCCTTTACCCTTTGTCTTAGTCAGTTTGGGCTACTATAATAGAACACCATAGACTGGGTGGTAAACAACAAATATTTATTTCTCATAGTTTTGGAGGCAAGATAATTCAAGTTCAGAACATTGGAAGAATGATGATGGTTGAGGACCCTCTTCCTGGTTTGCAGATAGTCATTGTCTCATTGTATCTCACATGGTCTAGAGATAAATCATCCCCGTCATGCTTTTTCTTTTAAGGGCACTAATGTCATGCCTGAGAGCTACATCATCAACTCCCATTATCTCCCAAAGGCTACAACTCCTAAAAACTACCACATTGGTGGATAGGACATCTAAATATGAATTTATAGGTGAACAAATGTTCAATATCTGAATCAGATATGGATGATCTTCAAGTACATTCACTTTGAGGGAGAATTCCTCCCCAGCTATGAACCTGTGATACCAAACAAATAATGTGCTTCCAAGAAAACAGAGGATGGAGAATAAATTCCCATTCTGAAAGGGAGAAATACAAAAGGAGGAAGGAGTGATGCATTCCCAGCAAGACCAAAACCTGACAAACTCCATGAAATCTCAAGGCTATTGAATAATCCTCTTTACCTTGATGCTCTGGTGTCCAGGCCCACTAGGATGGCAATGTCACCTTTACATATCTGCAGGTAAGTTCCACCCCTTTACCTAGGTGGGACACTGCTCCTGACACTGTGGACAGTGTGAAAGGGACTGCCACACTGCTTTCTGCAGCTGTCCCATCCTTGAGTCACTGTGCAGAGGTATCACAGCCTTCAATACTGGATAGGCAACACTACCCTTTGTAACCCAGAAGGAACTAGATCTGCCCCAGAGCCTGTGATGAGACTGGCACCCCTGATGGTTTCTGAATCACCCATGGGATACTTTTGCTTTTCTTGAAGAAGAGCTCATGTTCAGAGACTTCATCCATCCTGTTTTCTCTGCTTCCTTTGCTCCCAAGTGGCAGTGATTCTGCTAGTATAATCCCATCTCCATGCAGGCTTTCCTTTAGATTACTGATTAGGTCCTTGGCTTATACCTAAAACAATCTTATCAAATGGTCATTCAGTCACACCTTTTGTGCTCTCTTAGGAACCTGCTTTCTCGCTCTTTGCAATATGAATAGGCTGAGAATTTTCCACAACTTTAACTTCTGATTCACTTTTGCTTAAGACTTCCTTCTTCAATTTCTTTCTTCTTGTATTTTACTCTAATCAGGAAAGAAGAATAAAGCTGCTCCTTCAACACTTTACTTAGAAATATCCTCAGCTAAATATCCAATTTCACTGCACACAAGTCCTGCCTTCCTTAGAACTCTAGAACGTAAATAAAATTCAGTCAAGTCTTTGCCACTTTACAATCAGAATTGCCTTTCCTCAATTATCTAATGTTCCTCATTTCCATGTAAGACCTCATTGGAATCATGCTTAATGTCCATATTTCTATCCATATTCTGTGCATGATTATTCATGTATTCCCTAAGATGACATGTTTCTGTATGATTAGCCTCTTTTCTTTCTGAACCCTCACCACATGCTTTTAAAAGTCCCTTCATGGCTGGGGTTGTAGCTTAGTGGTAGAGGAATCACTAAGTATTTAAGAGGCCCTGGGTTTGAGCCCCAGCAAAGAAAACATATCCCTTCAGTAATGTCAGTTTTATTTCCAGTATATGCCTCAAAACTCTTCTGGACTCTACCCATTACCCAGTTCCAAAAGTGCTTTCACATTTTTTTAGGTATGGTCATGTGCCACATAATATTTCAGTTAATAAAGTACAAACATATCCAACAGTGGTCCAAATAGATTATAATGGAACTCAAAAATTCCTATCACCTTGCTATAATCTGGATTTTAAATTTCCTCCAAGGGTCCCTGTATTAATGATTCAGTACTCAGCTTAGTGCTATTGGAAGGCGGTAGAAAACTTTAAGAGGTAGGGCCTAGTAGGTTTGAGGTCACTGGAGGTGCACACTTAAAGAACACTCTGAGATACTTGTCTCTTCCTCTCTCTTTTTCTCTTTCTGGCTGCCATTAGAGGAGCAACTTCCTCTGCCATGCTGTGCTGCCACTACACATGCGTGACATGATATTCTGCCTCACCACAGGCCCAAAAATCAATGGAGTCGACCAACCATGGACTGAAACCTTCAAACTCTCTGAACCAAAATAAACCTTTCCTATTTGAAGTTGATTATCTCAAGTACTTATTACAGCAATGGAAGGCTAACACATACCTAATGGTGTAGTTATGGTAGCAACAAAGCACAAAGCATTATTAGTGTTTAAAGTGACATGGGAATAAACAAGTCTACTGCACTAACAGCATGACACAAAATTATATATAGTACTTGACAATGAAAATAAATCGCTATGTTACTGTATGCATTTACTATACTATGTATTTACTATGATATAATTTTATCTTTGGAATATACTCCTATTGATTAAAGATGTTTACTGTAAAAGAGTATACTACATTATGCTGTCAGCAACCTCATACATCTTGTGTTTACTCTATCTCTTGATTACATGTAGTAGTAATGTTGAGTGATTTACCTGTATCATCTAGGTCTGTGTAAGTGTATTCTATGGTATTTTCACAATGACAAAGTTACCTAATGATGTATTTCTCAGAATGCATCCATATTATTATGTGATAAATGGCTATTTGATACAGCACCACTTCATTTCTTGGTACCTATTTATTAGTCTGTGCTCTTCAGAGAAATGATACACTCATAGACAGAGATAAAAAGAGAAGGAAGGAAGGAAGGAAGGAAGGAAGGAAGGAAGGGGAAGGGAAGGGAAGGGAAGGGAAGGGAAGGGAAGGGAAGGGAAAGGAAAGGAAAGGAAAGGAAAGGAAAGGAAAGGAAAGGAAAGGAAAGGAAAGGAAAGGAAAGATTGATCACCCAACCCAGGAGATATATTATATAGTATTGGAGAATATGATATGGCATCTTAAGAAAATCAGTACCTCTGGTCATGCAGTCAGGCAGAGTTATTTCAAACTTCTGCTACCTTTTTGTTCTATTTAAGCCCTGAATGGTTAGAATGATGTCCACTCACATTGGTGAGGGCAGATCTCCTTTACTGAGTACAGCAATTAAAACGTTAATCTCTTCTGGCCATTGCTGTTTAACCAGCTGCCTGGGCATCCTGTGGCCCCATATTTTGATACATAAAATTTATCATCATACCATTATAAAGTGAAGAGTGATTGCTCAAACAGCTGAACTCAATCACTATAAAAATATCTTAAATATAGAGAAAATGTACCTTTGTGAAACCTATTTGCTCCTTCCGGAAATTTTCCAGGGGTTTGATCAGCAAATCACTAGCATTTTGTACCTAGACATAAAGAGAAAAAAGCACAAAACAATTTTTAGATTATCAAGTTTCAGATACAAGATTGCTTGTTACTAGGGCATTTTCTTGTGAATACATCATCCTACAAAATATCAATTGGGGGGTACTGGGGATATAGCTTAGTTGGTAGAGTGCTTGCAAGGCCCTGGGTTCAATCCCCAGCACCACAAAAAAATATATCAATTGGTTTGCTCATTTGTTGAGTTTTGTTATTCTTTTTCCACATTTTCTCTGAAAATCAAATGCTTTGGGAGGAGCCGAGAGAAAGACATTAGGGACATTTCTATGTAACTTTAATAGTAATCTGACCTGAGTTTTTAATCAATAAATATCTAGAGTCATGCCCAGTAGCAGACACAGGGAGCCTGAAGAATAGTTGGAAAAGACAGAAAAACAATGATGAATAAATGGAAAGGCCAATCACACCATGTGCAAACCATATCATGGGAGTCAAATTATTTACAAGTAATAGCATTAGGATAAATCATTTCCAGTCCTAAGCTCTTATTTCATAAAACCAGAGCACTCCTTCCTTCAGAACTTGGGACATGTTATAGCATCAGAGAATACTGGAACAGGTCTTCGTATTACCTAGCTAAACATGCACAGAGGTTGATAGTAATGGTTTGTTCAGACTCTACAAATATTGGTGTTAATAGTTTCTGGAGATTTGAAATCATCCAATCCAGAGAGAAGTACTTGTTTTGTGAGCAAGTAAAGATATACAATCCCTTTTGTTCACAGAAGCCTCTTGAGAGACTGCATCTATCCAAGGCAACAAGTGAGGTTTGTTTTCTCAAGGGCTGGCTTTTGGGATCTATTGCATTAATTTTGATAGAAAAGGGAAATAAGGGACTGTCTTCCTTGTTAGATGAGACATAAAGTATAAGACAAAATGTATTTTCACAACAAAAATGGACGACAGGGTTTGAGGTATAGCTTAGTAGTAGTATGTGATTTGCACGTGTGAAGCCCTGGGTTTTAGACTCATCACCCCGACATACACACATACACACACAATAGAAAAGAGTAGAAAGTTAGTTTTGACTAGTTCTCAAAGTAAGAAATTTACAACCTACCACCCAGAAGCATGGAAAGTTGGGGCAAAGTACATATTTTATCCATATGCTGCAGGTACTTTGGGCCAGTTATGTGTCTAAGTATGATTCAAGTTTAATCTACATGAGGGAACTCCCTCAGATTAGCACTGCTAATCTTTATATGACAACAACCTGGTGATCCCTGATATCCTGATCTACTGAAGCTCCTAAAACTACCCTCTAGGACTGGCAACACCCAGGGTTACAGTTTAGATTTTAAATGTCCCTCCCAGGTCATGTGGTAAAGGCTTGGGTCACAGCTTATGGTGCTATTTTAAAGTGATGGAAAGATTAGGAGATGGGGTCTAATTGGAGGAACTAGTGGGGTGGGGTATACGTTTCAAGGTTTTATTTTGTCACAGTCACATTCCACTCTTTCTCACCATTTCACCCTTCTGCTATCATGCCCTGCCTTACCACAAGCCCAGAAACAATGATGCCAGTCAGCTATGGACTGAACCATCTGAAACCAGGAGCCAAAATAAATCTCTCTTCCTCTCAGTGGATTTGTCTCAGGTATTTTGTTGCAATGACAAAAACTGGGTTAAAACCCAGCGAATATAAAACTAGGCAAGAACAAACAGTTTGTGTCTTAAGGCAAGAAATTCTATTTCCTAATCACCCATGTTTCTATGGTTGACTTTCCAAACCCTTGTGTGCCACAAGCCTAGATTTATAAAAATCACGTAACCCTTCCCTACCCTTGCTGACACTTTAAAAAGCAAACATCTTACCTGCAAGTACTTATGGAGCCTTTCTCATTTTCATCACATCTCTTCTCATCTGCTGGAGTTATGAAACGCTTTTTCAGGCTCCATTTGGTCCTAATCACACTATACCCTACCTCCCAATTTGACATTACCTATAGCCCTAAGTGTGTTCATTAGACAAATGCAAGAAAGTTCACAAATTCATACTTGTAAAATTCCTCTGTAAAGGTTTTTCTGTAGAGGTCCCTCTTTCTCACAAAGTTCCACACTGATTCCTCATATAGTCTAAACTATGCTCCCAGTTCTGGTATCAAAAAGAAAAATATCAGTGACTCTCCTTGACTGAAAACAAGAATCTTTATACTAATAGTGCCAGTCCAGACCTCTTACCCAACATATTCTAGAGTTCCCTGGACTATGGATGATATACTATAAACTTCTGTATGCACATGACAACATATTAAGTCATCATTGTCATAGAAATAATTTTTTTCCTTTTTATTATTGTGGAAATCTTAAAAACATGGCCACAGTTTTGTTTTGTTTTGTTTTGTTTTGTTTTGTTTTGTTTTGTACCAGGGATTGAACCCAGGCGCACGTAACCACTGAGCCACATCTCCAGCACCAATTTTCTTTAGAGCCACATCTCCAGCACCAATTTTCTTTAGAGACAGGGTCTTGCTGAGTTGCTTAAGGCCTTGCTAAGTTGCTGAGGCTGGATTTGAACTCATGATCTTCCTGCCTCACCCTCCTGAGCCACTAGGATTACAGGGATGTACCATCACATCTGGCCTTTGCCACAAATTCTTTGACAAACTTCCTATTGAACAAGGAGGTCTTAGTCCCCTCCACCTTGCATACGAGTTAACTTGTTACTGTTTTGAACCAAAAAGAGTAAAGAGCAAAAGTGACACTAAGGCTTCTAAGGCTAGGTCATAGAAGGCCAGCAGTATCCACCTTGCATACGAGTTGACTTGTTACTGTTTTGAACCAAAAAGAGTAAAGAGCAAAAGTGACACTAAGACTTCTAAGGCTAGGTCATAGAAGGCCAGCAGTATCCACCTAGTTCTCTGAAAATGCTCTCTTTGGGAGCCCTGAAAGTAAATGTAAGAAGTGGAACTACCCTGAAACCAATAGCTAAAGAAGTTAAAGGTAGACACTTTGGTCAGGGTCTAGTGTCAGTCAAACCCATCCATCCTTGTCAAGGTAGCAGACATGTGAAAAAAAGCCAGTTTGATCTTCTACATGGACCCATCTGCATGATAAATCTAACCACATGGAAAAACACACCCCACTGACCCCTGTCTGAATCCCTGACTCACAAATTCATTAAATTGTTGTAGTTCAAGTCACTGGGTTTTAGAATAAGTTGTTGTTCGGAAATAAATAATTAGAAAAAAAAAACACTTCCAATTTCACAAATATATCATGTAAAAAGTGGCCATCTGGGAAAATTGAGAAAACCTCCTTTTAAATAAAAAATGAGCATGCTGCTTGTGAAAAGAATAGCATGTACCAAGCCTCTGTATAAATGCCAAGGTGTGCCTTTTCATATTCAGGCACCCCCCAGGATGGCACAGTTACTGTGTTTTCTTTTTAATGTTCCAAGGGGGACTGTCATGCATAAGTAGGTATGCAAGCAACTTTGCCTTTGACATGTTTAGCCGCTGCTCAGTCTAGGAAACTAGTGGATGATTCACTGAACTGGGAATCCAGAGTTTTTTCTCAATCACATTGGTAATAATACAGTTTCCCACAACACAAATAGATACTGTGAAGTTTCTCCTCTCTTGAACACTCATTGGTTATTGTGCTATCTTCTGACAGAACATACAGCTAAGGAAGTAGGAAAAGGTTATGTTAAACCTTGGCTCTTCTTTTCTTTTTCATTCCATTTTACCCTTCAACCCATTAGAAATCTACCATCTACTCAAAGAAACATTTTTAAGTAAATTTTGTCTTTAATCCACTTTCTGATCACTGCATCCATTTTATGACCTCTCTGGGAGAAAAATTCTTAACTGCTCTATTAGGGGAGAACACCCATCATGAGAACTACCATCTTAAACACATTATTTGGGCTGGGGATATGGCTCAGTTGTAGAGCTTGCCTCACATGCATGAAGCCCTGGGTTCAATTCCCAGCACCACAAAAAATGTTTCCTAAACATGTTAGTTTATCTAATCAGTTTCCTATCAAATATGCCCAAATTTACACGAGATAAGGTTTTTAGAAGAATAGAGATGGTGGGGCTGGGGTTGTAGCTCAGTGGTAGAGTGCTTGCCTAGCACATGTGAGGTACTGGGTTTGATCCTTAGCACTACATAAAAATAAATATATAAAATAAAGGTATTGTGTCCATCTACAACTAAAAAAATGACAAAAAAAAAGATTAGAGATGGTATCCAGTCTAGTACAGCAAAATTGCTCAGGAAACTTTGATTGTTAAAAAATACCAAAAGAGGACATTGAGGTTATGCTGTTTAAAATATTAAAATAGTATGGGCTTCTTTAGGCTTTTTTTTTAGGGGGGAAGTCTTAAAGACAGATCTTGCATATTCCCAACAGGGCCCCCTCCAGATTCAGAAAGGCACTGAGACAAACTTCCTCATTACACAGGAAATCTGCCATCCAGACACTAAAAAGCCACCTTTGAGAAAATACAATCTCCTCCAGAGTGCCAGGGAGAACATCATAGCTGGGATGTTCTGCATTTCTTCCCTCCATATTTCCTGCCACATTTTATATTTACTCATAGAAATAATGAGACCCTGGCCATTGCCACATTCTAGGGCCATAGAACCTTAACTGTTATTACAAATCATATTTTAGAATCTGATTTTAGAAAAGATACACAACTGTTAAACACATACCAGATCATGCAGTCATGGCCCCAGGAAAAGTAAGAGGGGCAATCAAGCAATGAATTCCTGGCATGATACGAAAGGCTCTTGTTAACCTTCACAACATTCTTGGAATTAAGTGGCAAATTGGGAGCAAACATTCAATACATGATTGAAAAATTGTAGGGAACAACAGGGCGCAACATAATTAAAGACAGAAGCAAGTGAGTCAGTCATGTGGTAAAGAGCCAGCATGAAGGGTGAGAAAAAATAACATCTCAAAAGATGAATATCCTTCTTCAATATTTTAGAGTTTTGATATTGGGTAAATAAAATAGATCAAGAAACAATGAGAGCTGAAAAGTAGTACAGCCCAGCGGTCTAGTGGCATCTGAGTGAAAATGGGGTTGAACGCCTCTGAAAACAACATGGGCAGCCATCCACAAACTCTCTGGGGAAAAGAGAACATTTAGTAGAGTGCAGATTAGCTAGGGGGCCATCTATGAGGTTTCAGACAAACCACCCATATTGGTCTCTCCTTAGTACACTTAGCAAATTTCTTAAGCTAGAAAATTCCTCAAGTCACATTTCCCCAAGTGGAAAATCTCATAAATAACTGAAGACAACTAAAAATGATACAAAGAATTGACAATTTTCCCCTTTACAAAACACTAACACATTTATTATATCATTTTGTATACTCCATAATAACCATAAGAGGTGGGGATAATTTCTCCCACTATACAAATAAGAAAAGGGAGGCCCATAGAAACAAAGTGATTAGTTTCAAGTCAACAAGTAACTTAGTGGCAGAACTAGAATTAGAGTCTATTTATGTAACTACCCTACATCAAAATTCTGCTTTCAAACCTATTTCTCTAGGAGCCTAGATGTAATAGGAGCAGTGTTCTGAAACACCGGAACTCCACTGTTGAAAAGAAAGAGGGATAATTGATAAAAAATACTCTTATTATTGGAATAAATGAGTTTCATAAAACTGAGATGCCAGTAAAAGTCATCCCATAAGAGAATGGGAAGTTAGACCACTTTGTTATTCTCAAAAGAGTTCCCACCTTACCCTCGGGGTCCTAATAAAAATGAATATTGGTCAATGCAGGTATTTACATATTTAATTTTCTAGTATAGCCTGCATTTCTAACACTTTCCCTGGTCTAGGGACCACACAAAGAGATTACTTTTTAAACTGTTAAAATAATTTGACTCCACAAAAAAATGAAAGTCTCAGGTTCAAATCTATCAAGAAATGTAAAACATGTGTATGCAGAAACTACAAAACTCTGATCATATAATTCAAACATGATATTAGTAAATGGAGACGTAATTCAAGTTCCTGAATACCAAGAGTCAATAGTTTAAGATACAAGATTATTCCCAATTTGATTTATGGATTTGATCAAATCCCTACCAAAATGCCAGCAACTTACCGTGTAGATATTGAGAAACTGATTATAAAGGCTATACATTACTTTGAGACTTATTATAAAGTTACAGTGATCAAGACATTGTGTTATTGGAGAAAAAATAGACAAATCCATTCCATGGAAATAGAGGGTATAGATATAGATCCACACAAATATAGTCAAATGATCTTTGAGAAAGTTGAAAACGTAATTCAATGGATAAAAGATAGTCACATTTAACAAATGATGCTGGAACAACTGGATGTCCACATGGAAATATGAACCTAGACATATATATTAAACCTTTCAAAAATTAACTCAAATGGATTACAGACCTAAATGTACAAGAGTCCTAGAAGATAGCATAGAACTGGGTGACAGTACTTTTGTAATGACTTTTTAGATAAAACACCAAAGGCATGAAAGAAAATGATAAGCTGGACTTCATTAAAATTAAGAACTTCTCTTGTGAAAAAGACACTATTAGGAATGAAAAGACAAGTCAGAGGTGCATGCCTATAATCCCAGGGGCTCAGGAGGCTGAGGCACGAGAATCACAAATTCAAAAAAGCCACCATCAGGGTGAGGCTTCAAACTGGTGGAACCACACTGGAAAGGAGTATGGAGATTCATCTGAAAACTTGGAATGGATCCAAAATTTAACCCAATTATCCCACTCCTCAGTTTATACCCAAAGGACTTAAAATCAGCATACTACAGTGACGAATCAACATTAATGTTTATAGCAGCTCAACTCACAATAGCTAAACTAGGGAACCAATGTAGACACACCCTTCAACAGATGAATGGATAAATAAAATGTGATACATATACACAATGGAATATTAGCCTTAAAGAAGAATGAAATTCTGGCATTTTCAGGTAAATGGATGGGCCAGGAGAATATCATGCTAAGCAAAATAAGCCACACAACCCCCAAAAAAGGCTGCATGTTTTCTCTGATAAGCAGATGCTAATCCATAATGGAGGGGGTAAGAATGAAGGAACTTCGGATTATGTAGAGGGGAATGAGAGGAAGGGAGAGGTGTGAGGATGAGAAGGATGGTGGAATGAGATGGAGATTATTACCCTATGTTCATGTATAATTACACTACAGGTATGATTGTACCATGTACAGCCTGAGGAAGGAGAATTTGTGCTCCATATTTGTGCAATGCATCAAAATGCATTCTACTGCCATGTACAACTAATTAAAATGAAAAAGAATCCAGCATTAGCAATGGTGAGGTGCTAAGTGAGACCCTGTCTCTAAATAAAATAGAAAACAGGACTTGGGATGTGGTTCAGTGGTTAAGCACCCCCTGGGATCAATCCCCGGTTCCCTAGTACCAAAAAAAAAAGAAAGAAAGAAAAAGAAAAGGAGAAGAAGAAGAGGAAGAAGAAGAAGGAAGAGGAGGAG